>CAJVQA010001149.1:0-27281 GCA_910591915.1 Cetraspora pellucida | reverse complement strand
TATTTAGTTTCAAGAATCTTAATAAAGTACTAGCGTAACTGCTTAAGGTTAAAAAAAAAAAAAAAAAAAAAAAAAAATAAATTTGTATAGCATAAGAACAAATTGTAAAATGAAATTAAATACATATTCAAAAACTACTTTTTTTATTTTATATACAGTAAAAATAATTTGGAGAAGTAATTCAAAAGTTAGTAATAAGGTGCACTTTTTGTCTTATAGTTAAGATAATTTGTAAGATAAATTGTATCTTGAATATTAAACATTAAGTTTTTTTTTAAGTTTGTTAATATAAAAATAGCAATTCAAACATATACTTACAGCTAGTTTTTTTTAAAATATAAGATTGTTTAACTAAGATTTTAAAAGCCACAATATATTAATATAGAATATACATAGGACATGTATAATTATATACTATGTTATATAGTTTGTATACTTTATAAGCATGTATTACACTTATTAATAGTTAACAGTTCTTTTTAATTTATTTATATTATTTATTATATATTTTTATATACTAGTTAATAAGAGAATTGATTAATAAAGATTATTTATATATCTACAAAATTAAGCTTAAAGACACTATTTTTTATTATTGTAAGTTTAATCAGATATATATTTAGTAATAATTATTATTAAAAATTATAAATTATAATTTAAATATAATGTTTTGCTAATAACTCTGAAAAAAATTTTTGCTTCAAACTTGTTTTCTTTTAGCTAAATCAGAGTAAAAGCAAAGATCTTTCAAATTAAGACTAGGATTTTGTTATTCACTAGATACAAATTTAAAACAATAAAGACTATTTGACATCTAGTTCATTATATAACAAATATATCAAGCACTAAAAATTCATAAAAAAAATTTAGACTAACAAAATAATAATGATAAACAATAAATCTATTGATTTTAAAAGACAATAGGCAATTTAGAATCTTTGAAATTTTCTGATACCATTATCATAAAAATTAATATAAACAAAATCTGTATTTATTAGATTTTATATTTTTAATAATCATATTTTATTTTGAGGAATAATAAAAAATCACTTACTAAATCAATTATAATTATCAGAAATAAGCTTTTTTCACAGCAGACATCATGTTATAATGTGCTTTTTAGTTATATTATAAGAATAGTATTCTAGTTGATAATTAGTTATTATCTACTACATGACTAATAAATTTCAAGCATATGAGTTACATACTTAATTAACAGTCTGTTACTAAATATCTGTATAACATAATCATGTAAGAGTATCTAAATATTCAAATTCTCTGAATATTTATTAATTTATATGAATTCTCTAAATATCTGTAAATTCTATATAGAACATGTATATTTATTCATTATTACTTATGAATGACTAATAGCTGTAATAGATATTTGATTTCTAATACTAAATGATTACCCACTAATCAAAATTTAACTTTGTATAACAATAATCTGTTTTTTTTATATATTTTACATATAAATATTTTTTTTAGTTTAATGTTTATACTTGTTATAATGCATTAAGTTATTAGACTACTTTTAGATCACTTGAACATTTCTTATAAAAACTTATTAGATAACAAGAAATGTTTAGTTGAACTAAAGAATATTTTGAATTTACAAGCAAAATTAGATTATTTTTTTTATCTTCCTTCACTATCTTGAAGGTCCTTAAACATTTTTAGAATCTGTTACATCTTTTAAAGACCAGAGTTATCATTCTGTGAAGATTATTGGATAGTGTATAATTTCTATATATTATCAAACTTATGAGATAACTTATGCTTCATCAAGTTTATTATATAATGTTCTACATTTCTAGTTCTGCAGTATAAGACCTATTATTCTTTTTAGTTTGCAGTTCTTTAACTTTATATAACCTACTAGTCAAATCATCTGTATATTTCAAAATTCTTAATTTTATTATTATGTATTCTTAAATCAGACTCTCTTAATGTTAGCATTATTTGTTAACAAATTATGTCTTATCTGGTTGTTTCTAACTATATACTATATTGGTAACTGCATTTTTTTTGTATAAATCTTGTTTTTGCTTTTAAATAAAAATCTTTTACAGATTTTTTTCCAATTATGGTTCTGACAAAACTGTTGTTGCTTTTTAAACTCAAACTTATGACTTTGCGACTGAGACCCAGAAGTGCTAACCATTGTGCTATTGATCTATGAGTCAAGTTAGATTTTTTATGTTTTTGTTATAAGTTTTTTTTTATTAAGATACATTAATAACTTTGAAACCAATACCGTAAACAAATTAATACTATTTTTTTATATTCCTGTTATTGTAAAAGATATGTATATTAACTTTGTAACTTAATAATATAATATTAGAAGTTACATAAAGATGATTTCAAACAATAGTAGATTTCTGAAGTAAATGCTTCTGTTAATAAGATCTACTAGCTTTAAATAAAGAGTTGGTTATGTTTTTCCTTATAGCAGTCAAGGATTTTTAAGATTCCTTGCAGAATCGATTATTTTAAGAAATTATTCTTCTGTCTCTGTGGCTATGTAGAGAATAACTAAAACCATTTTTTTACTAACCTCTGATCACTTTCATTACTTTTTAGTTGCTTATAATGCATTTACTATATTATAATAATAATAACTAATCTTTTGATTTTTTTTTGATTTTTTTTTTTTAGAAGTCAAAGGTAATTAGTAAATCTATTGAAATGCATTTAATTTTTATTGTACAGTCATCTCTCTCTATAATCATCCTTTATATAATTACAACCTCTATATAATCACATAATTTTATATTATATTTTTTTTTATAACTAAAATACTTTTATATAATCACATTAATATTAATAATCACTATCATATTTTTATAATATATTCAAATATAATTTTTTAAGTTTTTTCCCTTATATAATCTCATTATATATATGAGTGCCACTAAGAGAAAACCTATAGCTGGCAATTTAAGTTTATAATTCATCAAACTTTGCCTCTGAAAAATTATTAGTGATATATGTTTGTCAGTCTTTTCTGTAGCATATGTCTTGACTACACAATCAGTTATTTTTTTTTTTTTAAATTTTGTATATGTACTTATGTACTGATCAGTTTGTTAAAGTAGCTTTGACTAAAACATCTAGAATTAGTTATATACATATTTTAATTATATATGTATTGTATTTTTAATCAAAAGCTAAGTTTGATGAATAATAAACTTAAATTACTAGTTATAAGTTTTTTTTTGGCAATACATACTCTAAAGTAGAGATGAGAATTAATTCTAAAACTTTAAATTAGTGATTAAATTATTTATAATCAATTTATAATTGATAATCAAATCTTACATATATGTCATTATCACTTATTTTAATCTTGAACAGTATTTTAAACCAAATAATAGATTTTTATAGTATAAAAATACTATACAAGGTTTTTATTTTAATCTATTAGTTTTAGAAGTTAGATCTATTAGGTTAATTATTTGGATATCCAAATAATTTCTGGATTCAGATATTTATTTTAATCAATAGTCAGAATATCAAATAGTATCTATATTATTCAGATAATATTTAGATGATATTCATCTGTAGCATGTGTTAGGTAGCATTAAGAATAGTCTAAATAGTGTTAGGCAGCATAAACATAAGCCAAGTAGTGTGGGCAGTATTAAGAGAATGAAACAAATATATACTAGAACGTATAAGAAAAATGAGTATAATATAGTATATTATTTACAGATACTAAATTCAAAAACTATAACTTAAAATTTAATAAAAAAACAATATATTTTATATTTAACAAACATATAGCTATAAGAAAATTAAGTATAACAATCTTAAACATTTATGAAATAAGATAGCTAAGCACAAACTAAAGGCTAGACTAAATGATTCATAAGTTTAAAAACAAAAGAACTATTTTTAAAATAAATAAAATAACTTAAAATAAGTATAATTAAACTGATTATATGCTTAAAATTGATTCTAATTCAAGAATCGATTCAAAAATATGTAATTATTTCTAGAGATGATTATGACAATTACACAAAAATTAAAATTGATTCTAATTTGATTAACAATTAAAATAATTATCAGAGATTTGATTCTTATTCCTATTCTAAAGTATTATTTCAAATTATAATATGTGCTTAATTTAGATTACAGTACAGTATAAATTAAGCTTATATGTATTTATACAATATAATTATTGAGATTATGATTCAAAGAAGATATATAATATATAGTTATATACAGCACTATGTATAATACACATCTTTTTGAAAGTATATTATTTTTAAATTAAAGATAACTGTTAAGAAATAATTAATTATATGTAGTAATTATTGCTAGAAAGAAGAACTCATACAAAGGGATTTCAAAACTCTAGGTCGAAACTATTGGATTTAGCCTGGCATTTAGTTAGCATTTAGTAATATAAGTTAACTATTTCTGGGCAAAAATTATTAGTTGAGCAGCTTTACTTAATAAGTAAGCTATGATTTTATTAGTAAAACTTTTAGTGATCTTGGGCAAAATTAGTTAATTCTAGACCTGCTGATCATGATTTCGAAGTATTCTGATCTGAAATTTTGAGGATCTCTCTATATAAGTTAGAGAGAAGGATAAATTATAATTTGTATAACCAATGTATGTATATATGTAATCTAAAAGTTTATAAAACAATAGATAATTGTAGAGTCTATTGTGACAGATCCATATAGCTAAAGTAAATAATAAGAGGTTTAATCTTACAGATTGAACCTACATATTAACTTTCTCTTGAATTAGCTAGTACAAAAGTAATAGCATTGTAGAGCCTTGTAAAAAAAGATTAGATGGTCATTATTAAGGGTATAATTAAGTATACTAGAAAATAATTGAGAACAAGAGTAAGTATATTAGTATAAAGTAAACTATATGCAAATATTGAGTATATAATATTCAGGTTTTTGATTAAATTATATAGAAATGCTACCAAAAAGAATCTGTTAACAGAGTTTTAAGTTTATTATTTATAATGCTAACAAATTAACCTAAAACCCAATAACAAGTTTTATCTTAGCAGCACTCATGTAGCATTTCCAATCTAAATTAATCTTATTAGATATATGCAATAAACTAATTTATTCTTATTAATATAGGATTATTATTTAACTTGAAACCAGAAGTACTATATGCAGTGATATATTTTACTTCTAATTTTTGTTTGAAACTGCTAAACTAAAAAAGTAAATATGAAATCTATAGCTATATTTAAAATTTTAAACACAAAGAAGTTAATAATAGCTAATAAATAAGATTATATAATTAGATATGAAATTTCAACAAGTAACCTTTGAATTTATGCTAAAATGTCAAAAGATAGTGATAAAAAAAATTTTATATAGTACAATCTAAGCTCTGCATGATAAATAAATAAAATAAATGTTTCTGTAAAAGTTACAAAAAAAAAAAATAAATAAATAAATTAACCAAAATTGTTCTAAATTTAGGTTTTAAATAATTTTTAAAAAAGTCTAATTTTATCTTTAAAATATTATTAAGTAAAGCCCTAGAACTAGCAAATTTTTGCTATTAACAACATCGTTTTTATTTTAACATTGTCTTTATTTCAAAATATTGCTCTTAAAATAATGTTTTTAGAATCACATAAAAAAACAAGAACAGCTATTAATAACAAGCTAAAATATGACATTTGTGTTTATAATGATAAAAATTCTAACTATATATATAAAGAAATTGCAGAATATTTTCAAAAAAACTTTTAACTTAATCTTGAGTATTCAACAATTAGTAAAATATTAAAAGAAAAACAAAAATGGTTGGCAGTAGATAATAATGCTGATAATGCAAATATTTATTATCACAAACAAGTTAAACATCTATCATTAGATCAAGCGATGCAATTATAGATTGAACAAGTCATGAGTAAAGGATTATTTTTGTTTGAATTAATTATAAAAGAAAAGGCTAAATTTTTTGTACAAAATTTGAGTATAAATACTAAGTTGCTTAAATTTTCTAATAGCTAAATTTATCATTTTAAAAAATAAAATAATTTACAAAACTATTGTTTACATGGTGAAGCAAGTTCAGCTTCTTTAGAGAATTTACCTGATCAGCAGAATTTTCTGCATAATATTATTGAAGAATATACTCTTGAAAATGTGTTTAATGCAGACAAAACTGAGCTTTTTTTTCAAATAACATCTAACCAAATTCTTGCAACAAAATCACGTTTAGGCTAGAAGAAGATAAATAACAAATATAAGATAAAGAAGGTATCTTGGTAAAGGTAAATAGAGTGAATGATTCTATAATGCATATACTAATAATTATAGTATTCTTATTAATAGTTATATTAATTTGTCAATTTTTTACTTTACCTCTTCTCTACCTTATTTATTTTAAATAAATTATTTGTATATATTTTAATTTTTTAAAATTTTAGAATAAAATGAGAGTTTCTATAATGCTAGTATATAATGCAATTAGAACACAAAAGCTAAAACCTCTCATAATTGGATTCTCAATTCAACCTTGTGCACTTGTTAATATTAATTATGATATCTTGCCAGTTATTTATAGAGCCAACTCTCGAGCATGAATGCAATGTGATATTTTTGGAGATTGGCTAAAAATATTAGATTATCAATTCTATTTTCAAAACAGACATATTTTACTTTTAGTTGATAATACATCTAGTTATTATAATCCAATAGTATTTTATTATCCTCTAACTCTAATTTTGAACAGCAAAATGAAAGTTAAGCTTATAATAGTTGAGGTCATTTATATACAATTCCTGACTTAACTAATTTTCAGTTAACTAATATTAAACTTCACTTTTTGTTACCTAATACTACTGCATATCTTCAACCTATAGATGCAGGAGTAATCAAATGTTTCAAATCAAAATATAAATATAAATTTATTTAGCATCTTTTTATTCAGTTTGAGTAAGATAAAGATATAAAACAGTAAGTATTTGCATAAGTAAAAATTTATTAAAATATATAACTAATATACTATACTAGTTACTTAAATAGCTAATATATAGTATTAGTTATATTTTTGAATAAATTTTCATTTATACTGTATTCAGTTATTCAAAAATATAACAACAGTATTACATATGAATATTGTTATATATATATTATTATTTAATTAATTATAAAATTTTAGGAAAAAAGTTATTATCAAAGATGCAATTTATTATATAGCAGAGTCATAGAATGAAGTTAGTGAAACTACAATTATAAACTGTTAGAAAAAAACTAGAATTCTATCTTTTGTTAACTATAATGAAATTTAATATATAAGAAGTTTTTTTTATATTTATATTAAACAAGAAGATGATAATATTGAATCATCTGTTGCATAATTAGATTTAATAGTTTTGTTTTAGGTTAATAAATATCTTGAACTTAATAATGCACAAATTTCTACAGAAAAAGAATTAGACAATACTGAAATTGTTGAGTTAGTATTAGTGAAGCAGCAACAAAAGGAACAAGATTCTGATGATTCAGATGAGAAATCTATAAAAATTTTGATTTCAGAAAGATTAGCAGGTTTAAAAAAATTTATAGAATTTTTTGAACAACAAACAGATCAAAATTTTAAATCAGAAGATTTAAGTATTTTTCAAAAATATTTATCTATAATGAGATGTAAAGATACTGATTTAAGAAAACAAAGTTCTATTATAGATTATTTTATATCTGTAGAAAAAAATTCAAATATTATTATCTAAGTTTGTAGTATGATTTTTTTCTTGTTTGCTTATTTACTTTAAAAATATTAGTTTAATGTATATGAATTCCTTATATTATATAGTAAAATTTCTATAAATGCATTTTATAAATGCACAGCTTTTTTAAAGTTTGGTTTCAAGTATTATATATGCATTTATAGAAATTTTACTGTATTATTTATATTTAATAACTATTATTATATAATTTTTCTAATGTTTTGTTTAAATATAGATAGCTCGCTTTTATTTTTTATTTTTTGAATGAGTAATTCTTTGTCTAATTACTTCAGTATTAAAATTGTAAATACTTATACTGTATAATTTTGTACTTATTTTATCACAAGTATGATTATAATTAGTTTGAGTTGTATATATTCTTATTCCATGAGTACTATATAACAACTCATGTTTTTTTGATAAGGTTATTTTCATCAGTCTATATGAAAATTACATGATTAATATAGACCGATGTGAATAATCTTGGCATAAATAATCATGCTATGTATGTAAACTTTGTGTACTAAAAAGAATTTTATTTGGTTTTCAGTCTTTTAAATTGTTATATGCTAGAAAGACATTATTAGTTTTCAGTCTTTTAAACTGTCATGTGTTAGGAAAAAACTTATTTAGATTCTTTAAATCATCATGTGTTAGAAAGAACTTTATTAGGTTTCAGTCTTTAAACTGTCATATACTAGGAAAACTTTATTGGTATCATATACTAGAAAGAGATTTATTAGGTTTCAGTCTTTTAGATTGTTGTGTACTAAAAAGAACTTTATTTAGATTTAGTTCCTTAAATTGTCGTGTATTAAGAACAATTTTATTTAAATTTTTTAAATTGTCATTGTTAAGAAGGATTTTTAAAATTGTTATTTGATAAAGAACTAGGTTTTTTTTTAAATACTTAATTTTTTCTTTTAATTTATTATTTATTTAATAATTAAATTTCTTTATTATTTGATTGACTTAATGAAATGTTTAGTATTGTAGTAATAGTCTTTTTCGTGATTCTAGTGATGTTTTATGCAAAATGATACAGGTAATGGTCCTGACGATAGTTCACATAATGGTTATAGCAACATTTAATAGTTAATAAATAATTGATAATGTTCTTTGAATAAGAGATTTTTTCTGCTCTTGAAAAGAAAAAAAGGTTAATTCAATAATATGTTGCATAGGTTGTTATGTCATACCCATGGAATAATCTAGTTATTTAATGAATATCTGTGGATACAGGATCTTCTATAGAATATCCTGTATTCACAGATATCCATTAAATAACAAGAATATACTATAGTAGTCATTTTTGAGAACTTAATGATTTTTATTAAGTATTTATAATTTTATTTATTTTGTTCAAATCTTTATTTAATATAAATTGCTTATTATATTTGTAAGTTCTGTTTTAGTTAAATTTATAAATAACTATTTTTTATTAGTGTTTTACTATTATCTTAAATATTATAGTACGTAGTACAGTATCGGTATTTTAAACTAATTTGTTATTAAATAAATAAAGATTTAATTGGTCATATGTCATGTGATTAATTATAGTTTTAAAAATTAAAAACCCTTATATAATCACACCTCTCTATAATCACCAAATTTGCAAGTAACAGTTTATGTGATTATAGAGGGGGATGACTGTAAACAATAATTAGGTTGAATGTATATTATCATTAATTTATTGAATAAAGTCTATTCGAGTTAAAGTTTTAAAATTTTTACAAAATATGCAATAATAAAATTATTATTATATTTTATGAGTGTTTATTTTAAATTTAGTTGTCAAGACTTAGTTATAATTTTACTTAGCTCTTTAGTTTAAATTTCGACATCGAATTCTGTAATATAACTCTATACATAATAATTTGTTTGCTTTTCTGACGATTTTGAGATACGTAGTAATTGATCAAATTTTTATTTTCGATGATTACAGAATTATAACTATGAAAACGGAATTCAGAGTGCTGCTTCATATTCGTTTTTGTAATTTCAAGACTATTTAACACTGACCTGGGCAACGGATTTTTATTAGGCAATTAGACGAAAGTCCTTTACCAGGAACGGGGTGAAGCGAAGTGTATGGCTTAGTCAAGAAAGAAATGGTGAGTGCACCCACTATTCAAATCACTACCTGTCTCTGTCAAAGCCACGAACCTGCATTGCTAAAACGAATACTCACAATTGAAGTCGTCAAATCACTCGAATCGTAAACACTTATTAATTTATTGTTTAAACTACTAATTTACTCCCCGCTAAATTAACCCATCAATATTAAAGGCACCAACTGATCTACTATTTGAACAGTGAACTTACTCGATGTTCAAATCACTAACCCACTTTTAAAATCACCAACATCCATTGTTAAGATCCAAAATATTAGTGTAGATTGTCCGTTATTCATAAAAACATGTTTATCCCAATTTTTTAATGTTCATTGACTAAGTTATGTACGTATATAATTAAAGATTCATCGACAATTTACCTCTAGCCAACGCTAACGCCAACCCTATCGCTCAAGCTTTATCAATGAATTGACTGTCGACAAAATAACTCATGAAATTGATCTATACGTACTATAATCAAGACTAGTGTTGTTAGGCGAAACCTAGAGGTTTCGCCAAAAAAAAATTTAAAATGGCGAAACTTCTAAAAGGTGAAAAGGTAATGAAATTAGTATACTGTCGTATACAGTGACCAATGACCAGTCCGGTCAAGCATCTTTGACATTGGTCAAATGATCTAGTTATAAGAACAAATTGGCCAATTTAACTATAATCAAATTTTCATATTGCTAGATCATTTGACCAATTTGACCAGTTTGACCAGAAATCCTTTGACCAATGACCAGCAATTTATAGTCGACCACTAATTTGGTATTAACGTTAAATTATGACCTAATTAACTACATGATAACTCCGTGTAACATGGACGGTCCTACCTCGACCTCCATGCTACTTGCATCATAAGATAAAAATGTTGCGATCTTTAATCACAAAAGCAACCGCACAAATCAGATACGACACCTCATTTTTAATAAAGAAAAGTGTGGTAAGGCTTTAATGAATATTTTGATTGCCAGACAATTTTAGTTTAACCTATATTTTAGGGTTCAAAGGTATTCGAGATTCAACGTTCCTTTGTATCTACCTACAATGCACATGTTGCCGGTTTGACAAATGAACAAAATGAGGTACCATGGCAGTTCGGCTTCGTTGACTTACTAAGCAGCTACCTAGTAATACAATCCTCATTTTAATTTAGTTGCGTGAAATGGTTCATAGTTTTTGTCAAAAAGAGCTTGCCCCCCGCGCTGCTATTATAGATAAAGAAAATTCCTTTCCAATGGTAGGTTGAGGAACCATAATTGCTTGAGAATTCCTTCAGATCACACTGTAATTGAACCAGAAACGCGGTTTAATAAAAAAAAAAAAAAATATACTTGTAGGACATGTGGAAAAAATTCGGAGGAATGGGCCTATTGGGTATTACCGCTCCTGAACAATATGGTGGATTGAATTTAGGCTATCTCGAACATACATTAGTCATGGAGGAAATATCACGAGCATCCGGGTCCGTCGCACTTTCATATGGTGCCCATTCTAACCTTTGTGTTAACCAAATAGTCCGAAATGGCAATGAAGAACAGAAACAAAAATACCTACCAAAGGTACATTCCATTTAAGTACCTTATAGTTCATTAAATCTATGTATTTACTTATTTATTACTATTATGCTTGGACTAATAAGCTTATATCAGGCGAATATGTGGGTGCGCTTGCGATGTCAGAACCTGGTTCTGGATCCGATGTAGTATCGATGCGCTTGCGTGCTGAGAAAAAAGGTGACAAATATGTCCTTAATGGCAATAAAATGTGGATAACAAACGGTCCTGATGCAGATGTTTTAATTGTATACGCTAAGACTGATCCAAAAGCTGGTTCACATGGTATCACTGCTTTTTTAGTAGAGAAAGTAAGCCTTAATTTCTCTTCTAAACATATAAATTCTATTATGATATTAAATATGAATACCATCGTATTTACTAACTTTGGGTTAGGGTTTCAAAGGATTTTCAACTGCGCAGAAACTTGATAAACTTGGGATGCGTGGTTCTAATACTTGCGAACTTGTTTTCGAAGATTGTGTGATACCGTGTATGTTTTTATTTCCTTTTCAGTAGGAAAACGTTATTGGACATGATATTTGACATTCTTCGGTATTATAGCTACAAATGTTTTGGGTTCTGAAGGTAAAGGTGTATATGTGCTAATGAGTGGTTTAGACTTGGAAAGACTGGTCCTTTCTGGAGGACCGTTAGGGTAAGCCATAATGTATTCATTGAAAGCTTACATTAAGTTTAAATCTAATCTAATGATATAATTTAGACTTATGCAAGCAGCTCTCGACATTGTTATCCCTTATGTACAGACTCGCCACCAATTTGGTAAACCGATTGCGCATTTTCAATTAATTCAGGCCAAGTTAGCGGACATTTATACCAAACTTAATGCCTCAAGATCATATGTCTACTCTGTTGCTAGAGCTTGTGATCGAGGTTATATTTCAAATAAAGTATAGATTTGTCTTAATTTAATTGATTTAACTATTTAACGGTTAGATAATGGTTTGTTTTTCTTCAACCAAGGACTGCGCAGCAGTAATACTGTATTCAGCTGAGCGGGCCACCGAAGTTGCATTAGATGCAATCCAATGTCTTGGAGGGAACGGTTATATTAATGATTTTGATACCGGGCGTATTCTTCGCGATGCCAAATTATACGAAATTGGTGCAGGGACAAGCGAAATTCGGCGCCTGTTAATTGGAAGGTTTGTACAACAAACACCTTAGGAAAAAACATGGATTTGTTCGTTATAAATTCAATTCTTATTTGATTTCTTTCATATTACGCAGAGAACTTAATAAAGAATTTGGAAATGCCTAAAATGAAATGATCGAATCACGTTTCCACTAAAATTGAACATTTTTATAAATTATTCACATTATAAGTATACTATTAATGGTTCGACGATATTCTCCAAAGTAACAGTTTTTGAATTTTTTTCTTTAATAAATATGTGTGAACAGGAAAATTTTAATTCTTTCGAGATCAACAAAACTATATCCATTAATGTTATTGCATATCATTTCAGATTGTCTGGTTTAACATTGCGAAATTAGTCGCCAAGGGTTAGATAATTTTCCAAGTGAAACATTTGGTGCATTTAAGTTTAGTTCGCAACAACATATGGCAGGCAGTATTAGGGACGAAATTCCTTTTCAAAATCCAAATATTTCTCCGAATTAAGATAATTTTCGTGATTTTTATCGGTAACTTCTTTTTAACAAGTACATCATTCTTTTCAAAAAAAAAATAGTAAATTTTTTCTTTAAAGGAAAATCAACTGATTTTGACAATTCTTTCAAGAAGTAATCTTTCTGTAAAGTCAAACAAACTTTTTACGAAAAAAAAACTTTATACATATAAAAGAAAACAATCTAAAATTTGATTGACAAACGCGTAACTTGTTATTGTTACTCATACAAATATAAATGCAATGTGAAGAAAGTCATTGAGTAACACGAAACTTATCATTACAGTATTAACAATATACGCTATTATCTTGATGCACCACACATAGCACCCAAATTTCTACTAATGTCCTTACATATGTTATAAGTGGAAACGAAGTCTAAGTGGATTCGGTTGATTCTATCATATGAACACTCTTACCCTAACCACTTAAATTCCGTTCCTACTTACAACATATAATTTACTATTTGTCGATTTGCGAAGGTACAAAATTTGGTATTATAATAAGGAGATACTATTTCTCGAGGACTGTCGTTATTATATCATGAACGAAATGAGTTAAAGGTAGAGATTGGACCTGGGTAAAAATTGGTTCTATATGATCACCCGAAATACATAATAATTTACCCGGATAATTTAATAATACCCGGGTAGAGATTTTCTCAACAGGTCCAATTAGTAAATTAAATATGGATTATATATGGATACGAATATAGTCTAAATATCAACACTTTATGAATCAGAAATACCCCTTAACTATATTATCTTTCCTATTAATACGAAAGTTTGAGTGTTGACAAAGAAAAAACATCGTACTTCAGATTTTTAAGTTTATGGTATCTCGATCATGGATATTATTAAATCTGATCAACATATTGATATGATGCATCTTCCAATACAATGTGCAAAATTGAGACCAATATGGCAGGATTGTAACCAATCTGCTGTAGTTCCATATATGGCATGGGTTTAAATTCGTATCGTACATATTAATCTGCGGAGTATCCTATATCGTGTACATATCGATATGTTGTAAATGGAAACGGAATTTAAGTGGATTTGGAATTTCCTAGTTAATTAAGGTTAGGGTAAGGGTGTTCATATGATAATATCAACCCCAGAATGCTGGTTTTATATAAAAATCCCGAACCCACTTAAATTCTCCACTAACAACATATATATATAGTAAATATATCAGTTATCGTTATCACTTACAACACTTAATATATCGTCGATCAAGTTTTCTGCCGTTTTTTTTTAATAATCGTTAAATAATAACTATTAAAGTTAACGGTTAATCGATTACCATCTTCGATTATAATTGATTGGGGTTGTAATTACTGGCATTATCGACTTTATCGATTGGGGTTGTAATCAATTTCTATCGATAACGATTAATGATTGCCAAAATAACCATTATTTATTAGAATTATTAGTATTTCTTTATATTGATTTGTTCTTGATTGCATTGTCAACAATTCAAATAATTCAAATTCTCATAAAGAAATACTAACTCTATTCTAATGAAAATTGCTAAGAAATTATAAGTTACAATTACTAGTAACATAAATGACAAAATTCTTTTTGTCGTAAATAACTTCATACTTACCAGCCAAATTGACGCGAATAAACGATCTGAAAGGTGATTTCTACCCGAATGTGTTATATCCGGGATTGTCAAATCAGTGGTAAACTATAAGTTTGCTAGTCATTGGCCAGAGTCTTTGATCAATTTAGTCCGATGGTCAAGTTTAATAGTTCTGTAATATATGAAAATATATATATACTTTTGACCAATTTGAACCTTCGGACTGGTCCAGTCAAATTGATCTGATCAAGGTCACAAGTCCAAGATTTATACCAGTGTCTATGAATCCTTTAATTAAATGTTCCAGCTCTTGTACTTCGTTAGATTAGGCATACATACTGTAAATAAAAATAAACCGAATTCAGACAATTA
Source organism: Cetraspora pellucida (assembly GCA_910591915.1). NCBI lineage: Eukaryota > Fungi > Glomeromycota > Glomeromycetes > Diversisporales > Gigasporaceae > Cetraspora > Cetraspora pellucida. The sequence continues at coordinate 12,268 of CAJVQA010001149.1, read as the reverse complement.
AAATAAAAGTAATTTTTATTACAGTATTATACACTGATTTTAATCGACATAATCAAGTCCCAAATCATCCCAAAAATTCATTAACATATATTTTACGTAGCTATATATCGATATGTATATGTAATATAAACATCTAATACGCATTAATGAACTTGGAAGTTTTGAACCTAAACAATGTGCGTGATCCAAAATATAACTTACTGATATCATTGTTAAAATTGTCTTTACAGTACGTATTATATTTTTTAAAAAAAGTCATTAGGAAAAACTATACTTAGCAACCATACTATACATTCGGGCGCGTTTTTGGAATTGGGTCAAAATTAAAAACCCCGAATTACTACATGACATATGCGTCAACCGTATGACGCATATATTAAACTGAACCCCAAAATCAGTAAAACTAATATAATTACCATCTTTCCACCTTAAAAACCCATCTCTTTTTTTTACTGTTAAAGTTTCTTTTTACCGTTAAAAATTCACTTCTTGTAAATATATTTATAGTCAAATGATTTGACTCACGTTAAACATCTATCATAAATTTAGGGTAGTGTAAAAAGTTGCCCCAATGATACCCAATGATATTAACAATATAAAAAATGTTTTGAACAATCAATTGATCTTCAATTCTTGATTATCAAATTTCATAGCATGATAACAACATAGCAGACATGTGCATATTTGACGATGATACGTACTGTAGTTAATTTATATGACAGGAAAATGCTTAAAGTTCACCCCAATAAGAAAAAAAGTTCAACCTCTCCCCTTTCAAGGATAGATACTTACTATTACAATGTCCGCTAAAGCAATTAGGGAATATGATGGAAAACTTCTTTTAGCATACTGGCTTCTTCGTTCTCCACTACTTTTCAAAGAAAGCCAGGATTCTGCTTCAAAGTTCTTACCACCACCTTCGAAAGTCGCTAGCATTACGTTCAACACTTCTATCCTCCAAGATGCTACAATTAGTAACCCTCAAGTTGCTTTTGAAAATCACGTTCAACAAACTTTTAACGTTTTGGAACAAGCACATCCATGGTTATTGACTGATAACTTGGTTGTAAAACCAGATCAACTCATAAAGAGGCGTGGGAAATCAGGTTTATTATTGTTAAACTCCGATTGGAAACAAGTCAAAGAATGGATTACGGAGAGATGCGGCAAGGAAATTCAAGTGAGCAAATAATGTTTTCTTTCTGATAATTAAATGTTTTTCGATCTTAAACTTGTACCATTCTTCTGATTAATTGTTTCCGTTTCAGGTTGATTCTGTAACTGGCACTTTAAAAACTTTTCTCGTCGAACCGTTTGTCCCTCACCCTTCAAATACCGAATATTATATAAACATCAATTCTGTTCGGGATGGTGACTACATATTGTTTACCCACGAAGGTGGCATCGAAGTTGGTGATGTTGATGCCAAAGCTTTGAAACTTTTAATTAAAGTTAATAAATCTTACCCTACGTATCAAGAAATAAAAGATACTTTGTTAATTAATGTTCCAGAATCAAAAAAAGATGTTTTAGTCGATTTTATTTCTCATTTATATGCAATATATGTCGATTTACATTTTACATACCTCGAAATCAACCCATTAGTTGTACTAGATCCTGTTCCAGGAGAGGATGTACCAAAAATTTACTATTTAGATTTAGCTACTAAATTGGATCAGACTGCTGAATTTGAAGCTGGTCCAAAGTGGGCTATTGCTCGTGCCCCCAAAACTATTGGTATTCCTGATATTTACGATCTTGCCAAGTCTCAAGTTGATCAAGGTCCTCCCATGGAATTTCCAGCACCTTTTGGTCGAGAATCTACAAAGGAGGAAGCGTACATACGAGAATTAGATTCTAAGACTGGAGCCTCTTTGAAATTAACAATCTTAAACAAAGATGGAAGAATATGGACTATGGTTGCTGGTGGTGGTGCATCTGTTGTTTACAGGTGAATGTTCATATTACTATTAACTTGAATAGTCATATTTATTCGTATTTAAATCATATTTTAATAATAATAATAACAATAATAATAAATTTTATATATAATTAATTTTTTTATAGTGATGCCATTGCCGCTTTAGGATTTGCCAACGAACTCGCTAATTATGGTGAATATTCGGGTGCTCCTACTGAAACACAAACTTATGAATACGCCAAAACTATACTTGATTTAATGACTCGTCAACCTGTTCCGGATCCCAAAGGAAAAATTCTTATTATTGGTGGTGGTATTGCAAATTTCACGAATGTCGCTGTCACTTTCAAAGGATTAATCCGTGCACTACAAGAATTCAAAAAAGCATTGATCTTGCACAATGTAAAAATATTTGTTAGGCGTGGTGGCCCTAATTATCAAGAAGGATTAAGATCTATGAGGCAATTAGGTGATGATCTCGGCGTTGAAATTAATGTGTTTGGGCCAGAAACTCATATCACTGAGATTGTACCATTAGCTTTATTGGGACGTGGCTCTGGACTTGATATCGACTTCAATGATAAAACAGATACATCTGGTAATTATTTAATCGAAACCACCTCATATACTACCTCAAAGACATCTACCGAAACAAATGACATTCATCTTGAAGTTACGGCGAAATCGAAAGAAAGTCAATCTGGACCTACAACTCCGATAGCTGATCCACGTGAACGAATGACTTACTTTGAAAATCCTACTACGCAAGATCGTCCTTGGTATACTGCTTTCACAAAAGAAACTCGTGCTTTTGTATATGGAATGCAATCACGTGCTGTCCAAGGCATGCTGGATTTTGACTATATGTGTAAACGGGAGGTCCCTTCTGTTGCCGCTATGATCTATCCTTTTGGTGGAAATCACTTACAAAAATTTTACTGGGGTACAAAGGAAACACTTCTTAATGTCTTTAACAATCTCGAAGACGCAATATCACAATTTCCGGAAGTTGATACCATTGTAAATTTTGCTTCATCCCGCTCTGTTTACGAATCAACTTTTGAATTCATGAAATATAGTAATCAAATAAAAACGATCGCAATTATTGCCGAAGGTGTCCCTGAACGTTACGCACGTCAAATACTTCATGAAGCTAAAGAGAAAAATGTGCTAATAATTGGTCCTGCAACTGTTGGCGGTATTAAACCTGGATGCTTTAAGATTGGAAATACGGGAGGCATGATGGACAATATAATCTCTTCCAAGTTATATCGTCCAGGTTCTGTATCCTATGTTTCAAAATCCGGTGGGATGTCCAACGAGTTGAATAATATTATTTCTAGGACTACTAATGGCGTATATGAGGGTATAGCTATAGGCGGTGATAGATACCCTAGTTCCACCTTTATTGATCATTTATTACGTTTTGAAAGCGATCCAAATTGTAAGATATTGGTTTTGTTAGGTGAGGTTGGAGGTGTTGAAGAGTATAGAGTTTGTGAAGCTCTCAAAGACGGGCGTATCAAAAAACCCTTAATAGCATGGTGCATTGGAACTTGTGCCATGATGTTTTCAACAGAAGTCCAATTTGGACATGCTGGTGCTATGGCTCAGTCTGATTTAGAAACGGCAAACGCAAAAAACATTGCACTCAGGAATGCAGGTGCCATCGTTCCAGAAACATTTGAAAAATTACCTTTGGCATTACATGATGTCTATCAAAAACTTGCATCTGAAGGTATCATCGTACCCGCACCTGAACCAGAAGTTCCAAAGGTGCCCATTGATTATTCTTGGGCACAGGAACTTGGATTGGTTCGTAAGCCTGCGAGTTTCATGTCTACCATATGTGATGATCGTGGACAAGAATTATTGTATGCTGGAATGAGAATATCTGATGTGTTTAAAGAAAGCATTGGAATTGGTGGTGTTTTAAGCTTGCTTTGGTTTAAGCGACGACTTCCTGACTATGCATGCCGATTTATCGAAATGATACTTATGTTGACAGCCGATCATGGACCCGCTGTATCTGGGTAAGCAATATTTATCAACAAATTTTATTGATGATTCATTTTTAACATTTAATTCGTATTTTTATCATTTTCAGTGCACACAATACAATTGTTACTGCTCGTGCTGGAAAAGATCTTATATCAAGTTTGTGTACTGGGCTTTTAACAATAGTAAGTTTTTGATAAACTTTATAAACTTTGTGTTATTTACTACATTTTCTAAAAAAAAATAACCCTCTAACTCATTTTGGTCATAGGGAGATCGATTTGGAGGTGCACTTGATGGTGCCGCAGAGATGTTTACCAATGCTTATGACAAAAGCTTGACTCCTCGTGAATTCGTTAATTCAATGAGAAGACAAAACAAACTGTAGGTTAAATAAAATTATTTCATTTTAAAGCGGCCAATTTAATAGTAACTAAACCACCTTATTAATTTAGAATTCTCGGTATAGGACATAAGGTCAAATCACGCAATAACCCAGACTTTCGCGTCGAAATAATAAAGGAATTTGCAAGAAATAATTTCCCATCTACGAAGTTACTGGATTATGCTTTAGCCGTTGAAGAAATAACAACAGCTAAAAAAGATTCTCTAATTCTTAATCTTGATGGTGCTATCGCAGTTTGTTTCGTTGATATGTTACGTGAATCAGGTGCTTTTAGTAGAGAAGAAGCGGAAGAATATATTAAGATTGGAGCCTTAAACGGGTTATTTGTATTAGGTAGAAGCATAGGATTCACCGGTAAGAAACTTATTGTAAGATTGTGAAGATTAAAAGGCAAGTATAATTATAATTTAACAATTATTAAATGTTTTGTACATAGGTCATTATCTTGATCAACGTCGACTTAAACAAGGACTTTATCGACATCCATGGGATGATATTTCTTATTTGGTGCCAGGTGTGGAAACTGGACGTACATTTGTTAGTCAAGACAAAGTTACAGAAAAGAGCGTATAAGCACTAACAAAGTGATATATATAAAATTAAATCTTTAGAATGTTCCTAATAACAATTTTGGTTATATTTAGGATGTTTTCTAATTTATTAATTAATTATTAAAAGTTATCCTTTAAAATATTTTATAATCTTATAAATTGACATGAAAAAGTCGTAGAAAATAAATATATATCAATAATTGATAGTTTATTGAATGCTTATTAAACATTTTAAACGTCCGAAAAAATACTCTTCACGATCATTTCGACTGCAGGCTGAATTCCTTTGAGTTCCACCAACTTTTGAAAATTGTATGGTATTTGGTCAATTATACGTTTTTCGTCAATCGATTTCCCTGCATAATTTTTTTTAGATTTTAATATAATTGTTAAGAAATCAAAAAGATTCATTTAAACTTACAATGGTCAGGCATCCTAGCTAATAAACCGACATCTGGGAACACGTGACTAGATGTTAAATTTAAATGCCATTTGAAGATCAATTCCGGACTTACTCGACTAAAAATTGCAAGTGTAAGTGTTACGAACACATAAACTAAGAACTTTTGAGATTGAATGTTTCTAATTCAAACCTATCGTTAGGATCCGAAAATTTCAGCAAATAATTAGAACATGCATTAACAGCTAGGAACGAGAATTTTTGCTTCAATGTATTAAATAATAATTCGCGTTGACCATTCAATCGGGCGTATTCGACGAAACCTTTGAAAAACGTCAACAAGTTCGCATCCTTCTCCATACTAAATTCATTAATGAATCACGCATATTAATGATTTTACTCTACAACATTTAAACATAATTACTAACTGTATTTACTTTTCAACGAAATGTCCAATTTCGCGTCTAACATATGAGTCGACTTTAATTTTTAAGTTTTGGATACGAAGATCGGATTCGATTACATCGAACTCAAGATTAAAGCCTAAACTCTGGGAATCTCCGGCCATAATGTAATGTCTAATATGCTCTGGAAACAATTATTACGTAAAACTTTTTATCTTTTTAAAATTAAAAAATAAATCAACAGCACATCTGCTTTGTACCTCCAATGGATGACATTTTCACATGATTGGTAACGTGAGTAAACCGAACTTTGGTATATGATCTTAACTGTGTTATTTGGTTAATGGTTTGATCAATATTATGATCAACACTTTTACAAGGTTTAACTGATAAAAGGGATTGATCATTGACGCTGATCAGACGTTCACTATTTAAAAAAATCGACATGACTTTAGAATGAAAAAAAAATAAATGTCTGTTGTTTTAAAAATTCTTTAAGATACATACGTAAAATTTGTGTTAGTAGAAGTACATTTTTTGTTTTGCCGTACTTGAATGAGTCGATCTTCTAAGCTGTTAATTTCTTCTTGTAATTGAGTAAGGGTTAGAAATTCAGACATTTTTAAAATATACGATATCACGGTTAAGACGCGTATATTAAATAGACAAAATGATCGACGTGAAAATCACATCTGCTAGGCGTGATTTTCACGTTACACCTGAACTACCGTCAATTTTCACTTTCACGTGATGATCATCCAATAGCAAGTTTCGTTTTAATGTAACGTTACACGATCAAGAAGATCAAAACAAAGCGTTCGTTTTTCAAAAATCGCTTATTTCTCAAAAACTTGCATAAGAAACCACCTTTTGCGCTCTAACAAAAAAATTCCTCAAATGATTTTACTATTATTTTTCTAAAACCTAGCCTTATTATAAACGTTAACCCTAACTTAAACGAATTTAAAGATTTTAAACACTGACACATAAAAGTGAAAATTTTGACGGCGATACTGGGTAAGATTAAAAAAAGCACTTCCCCAGCATCGCCAACAATTTTTTCGGTCACGTGAGGCAACAAAATTCTTTAGAGTTCGCTTATGAGTTAGATTTAAGGTTAGGAAAAAGGTAGTATATAGTAAAATTGGCTAGAGAATTTTTTTTGTTAGAGCATAAAAGGAGTTAGAAGAGAATTTTTGAAAACGAACGTTTGTTTTGGATCTTCTTGATCGTGCTACGTTACACCAATGCGTGATTTGTTATTGGATAATTCACGTAATCTGAAAAAAATTTTATTAGTATTTTGTTTGATTTTGTTGGCAATTTTGAGTAGTTTAAAAAAAAACTTGTTTTTTGCAGATTTTTTTCATTGACAATTTTAGGAATATTTACTGGGTGTTTTGAAAATTTTACTTTTCTGGTACCTATTAGAATTTTCTAAATACTTAATTAGTTTATCAGAAGTTTAAGTTTTTTCAAATTTTTCTAATTAGTTTGAAAACCTTTAAATTAAACAAATTTTTCAAAATATATATTTAGAAATTTATTTTTAAAAAAAAATAATGATTTTGTTTATAATCATACTAGATAATATTGATCTTGATTATTTTTATTAGAAATGTTTTAAAAACTTTGGAATTGGTATCTATGAGAATGCAACATATATATCATGTTTCATTTTTATAAACAAATAATCAAATAATTATATTAGTACTAAACTTAAAGGTAATATTAAAAGTAATTATTATTTCAAAATACCAAAATTAGATTCTATTATTACTTACTTTTGTGACAAGTATTATATTTATTTTATATCAACAACCAACCAAATCTATAAATAATATAAAATGATCTCCATTATCAGAAAATCCAAAAATAAAAAAATCTTTACAAATAATATTGCAAACTCATTAAATTTGTTTTATTATCACTTACAGTATTTCTTTTATTTATTATATACAACCATCTTTGTGTTAAATATAATTTACTCATCATCTGCAAAGAAATAAACAATCAATATTATTTGATATCTAATGCTATTCTATATAATAACAAACCTTATTATAAAACTTGTAACAAAGAAATAAACAATCAACATTATTTGATATCTAATGCTATTCTATATAATAACAAATCTTATTATAAAACTTGTACAGAAATCTAACAACTTATCTAATAATCAAGTTCTTCTTCAACATTTATTCAAAAACTTTAACAATCAATTAGATCTTATAATTTATTACCATTTGAACTTACTTTTACAACTTCAGTTACAGGTACTATTAGTAACACAAATAATATAAATATAGATAACAATATAATTACTAGTAATGATCAGCAACAATAACAACAACTACATCAACATCAACTATATTTTAACAAACAATAGTAACAACAACCAAACCAATAACAATAATTATAAATACAAACAAATACTACCAACAATCAATTTAAAATTAAAGCAAATTTAATATTTGATTGGCTTGTTAATTCTCTAATCTCTGATGATATGAAAAACAAATCACAACTTCAAACAGAATTTTCCTAAAAAATCTTTAATTTTCTTAAATCTTATTTGTATGACTTCTATCTTGAAAAAGAAATCAAATCTAAAATCTCTAAACAAAAAGCTTTCAAAATCAGCTTCTATCATATTATTCATAAAATAGTAGAAGACAGATCCCAATTCCTTATTAAATTTATTCAACAAACAAATTCTAATACTGACAAAGCTATTACTATCTTATTTGATATATTAGAAAAAACTCTTAAAAACTTATTCTTGTTTTTATTACAATCTTATTTACAAAACTCAATTATTCTAAAATCTTTGCTTTATTAGCTATCATTCCTTTATACACAAATCAAAACTGAATTCAACTTTGTATTAATATTGCTTATATTTATTTATATCTCTCAAACAACTACTAAGCAATTGATTACATTAAATTGCTAAAGACTTTTAATTTTGACCTAAAATATTTAATATTATATTAAAAGTAACTAACTTTAATAAGGACAAACAATACTTTATAATTCGATCTGATAACAAATTTAATATTTATCTTGACTTTAATATTCCAAAAACTCATTTTCTTCACAAACTGAATATTATATTATTTGCTAATTTATTGAATCATTTAAAACAATAGTTTAAACAATTTTTTTCAATTTATAATTAACAATTTATCTAATTATTAAATAAAACCAAAGTTTTTAATTCTCTAAAATACTAAATCTGGCAGCAATTTATCTTTTATTTTAAAGAAATTCTATCTACAGAAATAAAATTTCAGCAATCTAATAATCAACAAGAATGTTAAAATAAAACTATGAAACTAGCCAACTTTTATATACTTATTTATAAAGAAGAAAATTGCTTTTATTTAGAAGAAATAGCAACTTAAAATAAAAAAAAAACAAACAGAAAATCCAAACTTATCTATTATAACACCAAAACCTTAATACTAACACAAATACTCACAACTACTAAATGATATCTTTAAAAAGTTCTTTGAAGATTTTCCAAAACAAGAAAATAAAATTTGAAAACAACCTAAAATTGATCTATCTATATTTTACAAAAATAGCAAATATAAAGCATCTTTTAATAAACAAGTTCTAACTATTCTTCTTAATGAACTTACAACAAAAATAAAAAAATCAGTCTGTGCAATTAACAATATTCTAACTAACTTTAAACATTGTAGCTATTATTTCTATTTATATCTTAACTTATATCAAAGCATTGCAGCACAAAACTACTATATAGATAAATTTAACAAACAACAAGTGATAAAACTTTTTATCTCAAAACCTATTAATACTGAGCTATTGACCAGAGTTTTGATCTTCTACAACTCCTCTAACAAAAACTTTATCTATCTACAAATTAACACTTATTATCAAGAAACAGCCTATCCAGAGACAAACAAAATACTACAAGAAAAATTCTAAATATTATATTCTATACCTTTCTTAATTGAAGAGTCTCTTTTTCTTAAGGGGGCTTCTTTTCAATAAATCTGTCTTTTACAAATCTTATTAATGCAGCTATCACCTTGTCAAAAGATACATTCCTAGTAGTTAACAAGAAATATAATGTAAGTAGGCAGATAGTAAAGTCCATTTACATGAAAAACCAAGTTAATAATAACCAGATCCAATATACAGAGCAGACTATAGTATTCTTTATAGCTGTACAAGCCAAGCTTCAAATGGTGAATAATTCTGTAAAAGACAACCTAACCTCTCAAGTTTTTGCTTTCAATACTTCATATTTTGCAAAAACAAATATATGTTACAACAAACTTCTACAATCACACAATCTACCTATTATATATAATCTTATAATACTTAAAAACTTTTTATTCTATTTTTAAAACCACTCTTTCAAAAATAGCTTCAAAATATCTATCAACCAAAACAAAACTGAGTTACATATATATACTAACTTTTCTGATCCTATTTTGCATTAACATTATATTATTTAACTCTTTCAATATAAAATATACAAACATCTACCTTTATTAATAACATCTAACAATACTTCATTCAATATTCACTCAGTCTTACTTGATCAATTGTTTCTTACAAACCTATTTTTTGAATCTCTATATACCAGTTATTTTTACATCTAATCATGCAAGTAATAGATCTGAGAATCTTTCTCAATTTATATTCTTTAACACTTATAATACACAACCTATCATTTACTTACTAATAAAGAAAACATCTATATCAACTCTATATAAACTATTATATTTATCAATATGTATACACAACACATGAAGATACAATGATAATCTAAAACAACAAATTTGGAAGGATTATTATTTATCTTATAACATCAATATAGCTAGCATTACAGAAATTAAAATTGTACAAAACAATGCAAATACCAAATTTTCTAGATCTTAGCAGTTTATCTATTACTAGTCTTGCATTGATAACTGCAAAACTAGAACAACAATTATAATTCAAAAACATCTAAAACTACATGTTTACAAAACACTTCAATTTTCTAGTTATGCTATTGCTATAGATTTTTTCTTTAAATATGACTTTAAATTCTACATTATTTTAGTTTATTTACCTAATAATGATCTTTAATTTAGATTTTTTATTTAAAATAATATTATATAATAGATTTAAGAAGCAAATACTAAAAGCATACAACCAATAATCATAGATAACTTTAATGTTTCTGATAATGTATAATCATCATCAATTAAAATCAAACTTATTTATTTCCTCCAATATAACAATATGTACAACCTAGCTAAATATATATAATCATTAACTCCTACCTGGCATAGCAGCAGATACAGTAGTCACATTGACTACATTTGGGCTAACCATTCTATCATTTGATATTTAACTTCTTATTATATAGATAATGCTAACTAAAGTATACTTAGTAATCACAAAATTCTCATATCATCATAAAAATTTTCTTATACTATTATTAGAAAATAGTGATTAGCTACTAAAACTAAATAAAAAGTCTTTGTTTACAAACAAATGAACTATGATTATTAGCAAACTTTTGCTAATCAAGTTATATCTAATCTTCAAGCTAACAAGGCTTCTTCTATAACTAATACTACAGAATTACTTAAAGTCTCATAGTACAAAATTCAAAAAAATATTATTACAGCTACTCTGTAGCACATTTCAAACAATAAATTCATAGTTTGAAACTTCTAATACATCTTTTTCTTCAAGGCATCTAAACTATATTCATATCTTACAACACTTGGCAACATGTTAAAGCCTCAATCCAAAACCAAACTTTAATGCTTACATCTTATAATCAAGATATTGATTAGCTTAACTCTCTTTATTATCTTAATATATCTGCTCTGCTCTATGGTTCTAACCTTTTATTTAACTGAATAACTGCAGCCAATACTAAATAGAAAACACTTTATCATGTCTATAATTTGAAAAACATTAAAAATATAAGAGAACAAATTAATAATAACATAGACAAAAGATGTAGTAAACTTTAAAACAGTTTAATATCAATGATTAATAGCATACTTAATCAACACAAAGATTCTGTTAGATTTAATAATATTAAGAACAAAATGATATTATTACTGAATCAACTCTTATTAAACAGCATATTTAACACCTCTTTGATGACTGAACAGCTTCTAGAAACATCTAATCACAATTATTTGATACAGTGTGACAACAAGAATACCAATCTAAACCTAATATTGATCCTATATGGTATTAAATAGCACTTAATAAATTTTCTTTAATTGAAGTTTTTGAAGTTATCAGCCAACTTTCTAACAACAAAGCATATAGGCCATTAGGCATTAGCTATGAAATACTTAAACATGCTAAAACACTATTTCTTAATACAATCCCTATCGAAAAAAGTATACAGAATTTATTTAGAAATTATACGGAATTTTTTCGTATTAAATTCTGTATTCAATAATACGAAATTTGTTACAAATTCCATATCACTTAATACAGAATTTAATACGGAACTTTTTTTTTATTAACGTTTTAAAATTAATTATTATATTAATTTTTGTATTTATAAAATATAATTAATAATAAATTTAG
>CAJVQA010001148.1:0-27282 GCA_910591915.1 Cetraspora pellucida | reverse complement strand
AAACAAACTTAAGCTTAATGCAAATTATACAGATCTAGTATACTCAATTGCATTATGTAACCCTACAAGAATTCCTATACTCCCATTCATTACCTTATCACATGATCCAATCTCTCTCATTTTTCATACTAACTAATCATCTATTAAATTACAACAAATTGCAAATTATAATGCCTAACGTATTAACTTTACCTTCTATACCGATGGATCTGTTACTAATATTACTACCGATAGATGCTCAATAAACATTGGATAGATACAAATACATAACAATACTATTATTGAAACCTACTTTTCTTGAATTAAATTCTGGCCATCATCATACAAAGCTGAGCTAGTAGCTATTCTATCAGCTATATGCACATGCTCTCGAAACAGCAATATCCAAATCTATACTGATTCACAATCTTTAATTTCTAAATTTAACAAAATTACTAACAACATAATACTACTACACAAACAATACTCTTATAACTATTGGCCGATATGGCACACAATTATTAATTTAATTAGGTTATACAAATACAACATTACACTCCATAAAGTACCAGCCCATGAAGACAACATATTCAATAATGAAGCAGATAAGCTTGCATCAAACCATAACTCAACAAATTTTCTGAACATATGATACAACAACATTTATAATACCTTATATAGTATACAATATAATCAATATACTATCGAACAACCTACCCAACGAGCAATCAAAAACATTTGCAATGCACATATAATAGCTATATAGTTATTTCAAAACTGAATGAACAACATTATTTCTCTATCCTTACAAATTAACTAGGAAGCAACCTGGCTATACCTAAATAACAACATTAATAGAACCAGCTTATATACAAACTTTACACTTAGCAATAGCAAATCCTTTAAAATTAAACTACAACTTAACATACTATCTACTCTTTTCTATCTTCACAACTTATATCTAGAAGCAATAAATAGCAATAGCTGTATCACTATCATACACCAGAACACTCACTATATTGGATTCTCTGTTCAAATACTACACTTCTTACCAATCTTATTCATAAAACAATAACAGAAGCAATTACTCATATAACTGATATTACTAGCACTCAAATTAACAAACTACAAGAAATACTTTTACAACACAATAGCCTTTTATTTAATAATATAACTTCACAACAAACTAACATTTATACAACATTACAAGAATATGTGCCTAATAGCCTTATTTTATTAATCAGACTATTTACTCAATCACAAACAGAAGCAAAAAATATTACTACTAAACTTCTACACAAACTGTCTCAAAAAGTTTATGAACAAATATGGAAACCATATTGTACAAAACTGGTACAATGAAAAAATGATAACAACATTCTACAGTATACTAAAAACCAACAAAGAAGACCTACATGAACTAATCATAATAATATATATTATGTTAACAGACATCAATTACAAAGTACAACCTGCAATTTATGTGGACTATCAAGCTTAAAACACATTGATCCAAATACTTGCCCACTACTTGGTCGTTCTTTATATAAAATTAATCTATGGCTTGATCATTGGATACTTTACAGCTACCCTACAAACAACATTTTATACTATCAAATCTAAGTGATTTTAATCACTCTAGTAAGTTTAGGTTGCAGATAAATTAGATAAATAACAGTTAGTTTCTTTCTATAGTCTGAGCTTTACTCTTGTAACAAATTTGTAATTGGAATAGATTTTGTACTTTATATCCAGAAGCCTCTGGAGGCATCTTTAACAAATTAATAAAGATATAAGTAAAACCTCACCTTAACTCCAAAAAAAAAAAAAAAAAACAATTACAGAAATATTTGCTCAATTATATAAATCTTTACTTTCTTTTTCATTTAAAGTATTGATGCATCTATTGTTAAAATTACTATTAGAAATAAATTTAATCATCTTATCATTCTGCTTTACAATTATCTTTACTGATACACTATTTAAAAATTATATACTAATAATGTGTTTCTATTTACTTGATCACTTAGCAATTATAACAAATCTATATGCTAAATATTAAATATGTTCAATATTAAATTGTTTTGCAAATTACATATCAATTATGCATTGTTATTTAATATTTATTCAAATAATAAATATTTTAATTAATTGTATAAACATTGTATAAATATTGTATAAATATGAATAATTAATATATGAAAAAACCAGCTAGATTTAAATTGTCACCCCAAAAAAATTCAGATCAAAATCACAATATATCAATTATCATACAATGCATATTAATAAATTTTTTTTTTTTTATTAAACTAGTCTTTTGGGACTAGGGCTTTTTTATTCAGTATTGTAGAACATGGTAACTTACGGTCTGATTATCTCAGAAGAGCTACCTTACATTAGAGAGTATATCTAGCCACATGTACACTTTTGGTATCTAATTTAAGTAGTCTATCTATATATAGGTTCTACACTAGCTGCTATACCTGCAACCCAACTACAGGTGTTGTCTATTTAAACCCTCTGTACTGCAATTCTTACTGTTATTACTAGAACATCTCCATTACATGATGTCAGTTGAGAAGTTCTAGATGCTTACCTATACCCTTAGGACCCCTACCTTATTTCATGCAGATTATTCTTAAAACATCATTACTAGAGCCTTCTGTATTCCAAATTACAGCTAAACCTAGTTTACAACTCTTACAAAGTTCATACAACCCAGTACCCTCCTTTTATAGCCTTATTGTTATCTCATCTACCCTTGCAAGTTCTCCTATACTACCAATCCAGTTAGCCCTGCATGATGTGACTTCATGTCCAGATTAACTGGTAGCCAGGTTGGTGGACCCCCTACCTAGAGGTTCTTGCTTGTACAGATCATCTGCTCCAGGTTTTCTTCAGTGGATCAAGATCTTCACAGATGGCATTATTGAAAGTTGTACTACCTCTCTGCTCAGGATTTCCAAGCAGGCTTCTAATCTGAATATATACTTTCCATATTTATTTATATGACATTGCACACTTTCAAAGTTAGTCTTGGTATAACCAGAATTACAGAATCTACAAACCTTAAATTACAGATAAGTTTGCTGGAATAGGTTTATTTTTCCAAAATCTGTCACTGATGGGAATTGAACATTGGATCTACTGCTTAGAAAATGACAACCCAACTACTATCCTAGAATCACCATCCTCTATATTAATAAAATTTATATAAAAGTAAAAGCATTATTAAATATTAAATATTTTAATATAAATTATATGACCTGAAAATTTTTTAAATAAATATTTAAACTCAGTTTGAAAGAACTCATATAGTAATAATAAATTGAAATAACAACTATTTAATACCTTTAACTAATTATATAAACCATCAAACTAGTTATTATAATCAATTAAATAAACTAATTATTATAGGTTGTGACATATTACCAAATATGATAAACCAACTAGTTTAATTAATTTTAATTCTGATAATAACAGTTTAAGTTCTGAACTAAGTTAGTATAATTAAATTCTAACTACTTAACATTTCTATTAAAATATGAAAATAAAACATTTGGCTTTCTATATAAATTCTGAAAATATGAATAATTCAATAAAATATGATAGTATGTACAGTAACTAACAAAAATAACACCTGATTTTTGATCAAAAAATAAAATTTTATTTATTTAATTTTAGCTATAAATACATCAAATTTTTTTATATATTTATTTAATACTTTACTAAATAACCTCTTATACTTGTAATAATATCAATTCTTCATATTATTGAGTTTATAACAATACAAAAAACTAATGTATTCAAATTTGATTATGCTTTCTATAAGGACATTTTAAGGTCAGATTTATTCTTTGAGAAGTCATCATGATATTGAATATTATTCTTCACAATCTTCTAAATATTTTCTATAAGATTAAGGTAAGGAGATTATAAGGGTCAATTTATATAATCAATATTTTTAAAATTTAGCCAATCTGATACCTTATAAATCAGAGTATTGTTATGCTTAAAAATTGGATAAAAGATGTTTAACAAATAGACTGCAACTAAAATAGTATAAGATGATCATTTAACATCTTGGTATAAATATTTTTATTAATTTTTTGCTTGGAACCTTTGTAATTATTAAAAAATATTATGAGTTCTTTGATGTTATTAATAAAATATAACCTAACCAAACTGAGACCCTTCCATTTCTAAAATTTGATTGCAAATACTCATATTTGTATCTTTCATCAACACAATATCATACACAAACTTGGCAGGATTGTTTACCTATTTTTATACTTATTTCATCCAAAAAAATAATATATTTCTAATAATAAGAATCCTTATTTTATTCTGATTACATTATTTCATATATCCTTCTATATTGTTACTAGATAAAAAAGGTTTCAAAGTAGTGATACAAGAATGAAGTCTAATGTTATGTAAGGTCCTAACTACAGTCTATGCACTGTATTGAAAATTTAAATCCTTTATAATTTTGAGCAATGATACATGTCTTTTCTTCAATGCTTTTTTTACTATAGTAATATTTTCTTGCTTCTTCAAGATGAGAAGACATCTGGACCAAGATAAATTCTTAATTTTTTTGATCTTCCTGTATTTTTGTAAAAACTTTCAAATTGTTGTTAGGTCATGCTTAATCTTGTGAGCAACTTGTTCAACACTCATTGTACTGATATAAGCAAGGATCATTCCTTTCTCTTTTTCTGTTATTTGTTCATGTAACATTTTATTAAAAAAAAATTCTTTTGCATGTGCTTGGTTCCTTCAACATCAAGTAAGCAAAAAATAAAAAAAAATTGCCCCAAAATTCGTTAGAATGGGGTACGCACAGCCCTTTTATTTGCTCACGTGTGTCGATCTGCAAATCGGGCATTACTTTTGTTGGCTACTGTACGTACTGTCACCATCGAATGGGAGATCTTTCGACAACCATGCCGAGTTTAACTCCGATAAGAGAGATGTAGTGCATGATGACAATTAAGTAACTCGGATTTTACATGATTAGTAGGCATTTATTATATAAAAGAATGTAGGTTTATGTATTCTTTATTTAGAGACGATGTCAGAAAGCATTATTCCCTCCTGAGCTAAGGGCAAGAGCAACCTTTTAAATACATTCTAATTTCTTATGAGTTCTACGCTAAGAATATAGAATCTATGTTATAACTCTGAATTACACATGCTTTCTCACAGGCAACTCATTCTATCAAGTTTATGCGAGAGCGTATACGTGACTAGGGAAATCCACATGGGATAAGCCACCAAGAAGACATAAGAATGCCTAATTTGTGACAACTTACGTAATGAATTAGACAAATACGGAAGAGAGAGACACATGAAAAAATTATTTGTTACAGTACGTACGTATAAAGTCCTTAAGAACTTAAACAAATATGGAACTGAGTACCATGCACAGTAGGATTAAGTAGATCTGATCAAAAAAGGATATTTGAATAAAAATCTAATATTTAAATCAGAAGACCCAATTTTGTTTTGAATTGGTATTTTCCGAACATTTGCACTTCAAGTAAAATAAAACCGAACTACTTATTACATTATTAACCATATTTGTGTTATCAGTAAATTATTTTCTTTTAATTAATTAAAATGTTAGATAAAGAAAGTTTGGAAAAAACTTACGAGGATACATTTGAAGAACAGCAAAAAAATACTGCTAATTCATCGGATGATATTGCTCAAATCATTTGTTTTTCTGATCAATTTTATTCGTATATATATTCAAATGAATATTTAAAAGACAGAAATTCAGAAATAGTTTTTGAAAAAATTGAAAAATTTTTAACGAATTCTAATCAAAATACAAATAATCTAATCAAATGGTGTTTAAATAATCAAGCAATTCCTATGGCTCAAAATATTCTTGGAATTTGTTATTTTTTTGGTAAATGGGTTGAAAAAGATGAATATAAATCAATAATTCATCAAAAACTTTCTGAAACTGAGGAAGGTTATTTTTATGATAATAGAATTAGTATTAAAAATGAAGAGTATAAAGCATTCATTCATTATCAAAAATCTGCTGAAATGGGAAATTCAATTGGAATATTTAATCTTGCACAATGTTATCTATATGGAATTGGTATTGAAAAGGATGTATATAAAGCATTTATTTATTATCAAAAATCCGCTGAGATGGGAAATTCTGATGGAATGTATAATCTTGGTTTTTGTTATGATTATGGGATTGGAATTGAAAAGGATAAAGAAAAGGCATTTGATTATTATCAAAAATCCGCTAAAATGGAAAATGTTAATGGAATATTTAGTCTCGCTAAATGTTATCTATATGGAATTGGTGTTGAAAAGGATGAATATAAAGCATTTATACATTATCAAAAATCTGCTGTGATGGGAAATGCTGGAGGAATGTATAACCTTGGAGTTTGTTATGTTTATGGGATTGGAATTGAAAAGGATGAGCATAAGGCATTTGTTTATTATCAAAAGTCTGCAGAGATGGGGTCTTCTGGTGGAACATATAATGTTGGGCATTGTTACCAAAAAGGAATTGGGGTTGAAAAGAATGATAATAAAGCATTCGTTTATTATCAAAAATCTGCTAATATGGGACATGTTAAAGGAATATGCAATGTTGGTTTCTGTTATGATCAAGGTGTCGGTGTTGAAAAAGACGAATATAAAGCATTCATTCATTTTCAAAAATCTGCTGAAATGGATGATGTTGTAGGAATATATAATGTTGGGTATTGTTACCAAAAAGGAATTGGGGTTGAAAAGAATGATAATAAAGCGTTCGTTTATTATCTAAAATCTGCTGAAAGGGGAAATGCCGATGGAGTACTTAGTCTCGCTCAATATTATTCTCGTGGAATTAGCGTTGAAAAGGATGAAAAGAAGGCATTCATATATTATCGAAAATCAGCAGAGATGGGAAATGCTATAGGAACATATAATGTTGGATATTGCTATCAAAATGGAATTGGAATTGAAAAAGATGAACAAAAAGCATTTATTTATTATCAAAAGTCTGCAGACATGGGTAATGTTGACGCAATAAATAATGTTGGATGTTGTTATCTTGATGGAATTGGAGTTGAAAAGGATGAACATAAGGCATTCATTTATTTTCAAAAATCAGCGAGTATGGGGTACGCTCGTGGAATATTTAATGTTGGGTATTGTTATTTAAAAGGGTTTGGAGTAGGAAAGGACGAACATATGGCATTTATTAATTTTCAAATGTCTGCTGAGATGGGAGATGTTCATGGTGCATGCATTCTTGGTGGTTGCTATGAATATGGGATTGATGTCGAAAAAGACGAACATAAGGCATTTATTTATTACCAAAAAGCTGCTGAGATGGGTTCAGCTGGAATAGTAGTACTTGGTAACTGTTATCAAGATGGTAATGTTTCTGAAAAGGATGAACTCAAAGCATTCAACTATTATCAAAAAGCTGCTGAAATGGAGGATGTTTCTGGAATATATAATATTGGTTGCTGTTATAATCATGGAATAGGCGTTGAAATGGACAATAATAAAGCATTTAAATATTATCTGAAATCTGCTGAAATGGGTTCTATTCCTGGAATGTTTCGAGTAGGCAACTGCTACAGAAATGGAATTGGAACAGCAAGAAATCTACAGAAAGCTAATTATTGGTATCAAATGTAAATAATGTATATTTTATTTAATTTTATTTATTTTATATCATATATGTATTTGTTTAAACAATTTATACATTTAAATCGATAATTAGGGAAAAGAATAAAAAACAGGGTATCTCAGGTATCTTAAATTACTATTACACATAAACAGTATGATTCATTTATTATAGGAAATTGTAGATAATTAATTTTATGTTAATTATTAGCTACATATGAATGGAATTATAAAAATTTCGATATAGATGATGTTTTGAAGAGAATGTTGGTCGAAAATAAATATCAATTAATGTGGATTCCTTATGATGAATTTAAAGATATCGTAGAAATAGGACAAGGTGGTTTTGCAACAGTATATTCTGCTAAATGGTTTGATCGAAATCGAAAAATAAAAATATTTGTCGCACTTAAATTACTTCATAGATCAAAAAGCCAACATGGAGAACTTATTAAAGAGGTAAATTTTATTAATTTATCAATTTATGATTTATTTTTATGTTTTATTTTATTAGATTTGAATCTTATATTTTCTTTTAAATAATAAGTTAAAGGCATATTGTGATATTGGCCTTAAAAATCCTACGTTCTTAAAATGTTATGGAATTTCAAAATATGAGGACAATTATATTCTTGTTATGGAACGTGCACAAATAGGCTCTTTGCGTGAAAACCTTTATTCAATATCACATATGAAATGGAAAAATAAATTAAATATACTTAATTGCATTGCTTCTGACCTTCATATAATTCATTCTCAAAATCTTATTCATAGAGATTTACACAGTGGAAATGTTCTTTTGAATGATCTTAATAGTGCATATATTGCAGACCTAGGGCTTTCAGCATTAGCTAATATGGAATCAAATATAGACGTGTGTGGTGTAATACCATATATAGCACCTGAAGTATTATATAATAGAGAATATAGTATTGCATCTGATGTGTATTCATTTGGTATCGTGGCTTATGAAATAGTATCTGGTTTTCTAGCATATCATGATGTTTCACATAATATCACATTACAAAACCAAATTTTTAATGGATTACGTCCGAGTATTCCAGAACATGTACCGGAGTTAGTTACTGAACTAATAAATAGGTGTTTGAAAGCTCAACCAAATGAAAGGCCAAGTACTAAAGAAATAATTGATGACTTAGGCAAATGGATTGATGAAATTTCAAAAAATGAATCAACTGAATTTGTTGAACAAATAATGAGGGCTGATGAAATGCTTGATGATTTTTCGCAATCTCATACCGAAATTCATCCTGAAGCAGTTTATATGAGCAGACATTTCAATCCTTTAAAGGTTAATAATATGCAGCCTTATCATTCAGGTATCGTTACTTTCATGATGTTTAGACTTATTTCAATGGTATCATTTTAATAATTTTAATCATTTTAATAATAATTATTCTAATTATTATAAAGACGATGAATTGCTAATGATAGATACACCTGCTTTAATTCAAGTTGAGCAAGTTGAACATAACGAAATCATTCAATATCGAAAGATTAAAGAGAAAGAAAATGCTACAGAAATGGTACAGCTTGGTTCTCGTTATCTTTTTGGAGTTGGAGTTGAAAAGAATGTAAATGAAGCATTTAATTATTATCAAAAATCTGCAGAAATGGGAAATGTTATTGGAATATATACACTTGGTGTTCTTTATCTTGGTGGAACTGGAGTAGAAAAAGATGAGTATAAGGCATTTACTTATTTTCAAAAATCTGCTGACATGAATTATAGTGCAGGAATATTTGCACTTGGCCTTTGTTATCAACTTGGTGTCGGAATTGAAAAAGATGATAATAAAGCATTCATTTATTACCAAGAATCAGCAAATTTGGGGTATACTGATGCAATGAATAATCTTGCAAATTGTTATAAATGTGGAATTGGGATTGAAAAAGATGAAGTTAAAGCATTCCATTGGTTTCAAATATCTGCTGAGATGAAGAGTGCTCTTGCGACATATAATGTTGGATGTTGTTATTTTAATGGAATTGGAGTTGAAAAAGATGAACATAAAGCATTGATTTATTGCAAAAAATCTGCGGAAATGGGTGACATCAATGGAACATATAATCTTGGATATTATGCCCGTAATGGAATTGGAAAAATCAAAAAAGATGACTACAAGGCATTTCTTCATTATAAAAAATCAGCAAATATGGGAGATCCTCAGGGGATGTATCAGCTTGGTTATTATTATCATCATGGTATTGGTGTTGAAAAAGATGAAAGTAATGCATTTATTCATTATAAAAAATCTGCAGATATGGGAAATACTAACGGAATATTAAATGTTGGTTATTGTTACCTTCATGGAATTGGGGTTGAAAAGGATGAATATAATGCGTTCAATCATTTTCAACTATCCGCTGAAATGGGAAATACTTACGGGCTATTTAATACTGGTTATTGTTTTGAACACGAAATTGGAGTTGAAAAGAATGATCATAAGGCATTCATTTATTACCAAAAATCTGCAGAGATGGGGCATGCTAAAGGAATATGTAAAGTTGGCAATTGTTATCAATATGGAATTGGGGTTGAAAAGGATGAAAATAAAGCGTTTATTTATTATCAGAAATCTGCAGAGATGGGGCATGCTAAAGGAACATGTAAAGTTGGCAATTGTTATCAATATGGAATTGGGGTTGAAAAAGATGAAAATAAAGCGTTTATTTATTATCAGAAATCTGCAGAGATGGGGCATGCTAAAGGAACATGTAAAGTTGGCAATTGTTATCAATATGGAATTGGGGTTGAAAAAGATGAAAATAAAGCGTTTATTTATTATCAGAAATCTGCAGAGATGGGGCATGCTAAAGGAGTATACAAAGTTGGCAATTGTTATCAATATGGAATTGGAGTTACAAAGGATGAGAATAAGGCATTTAGTTATTATCAAAAATCAGCTGGAATGGGTGATGATGATGGAATGGTTCGGACTGGTTATTGTTATTTTCATGGATTTGGAGTCGAAAAGGACGAGCATAAGGCGTTCATTTATTATCAAAAATCTGCCGAAATGAATAATTCTAATGGATTATATGAAGTTGGAGTTTGCTATCACAATGGAAATGGGATTGAAGAAGATGAACATAAAGCTTTCACCTATTACCAACAATCCGCCAACATGGGGAATCATCTTGGAATATTTGCACTTGGCATTTGTTATCAATATGGCATTGGTGTTGAAAAGGATGAAAATAAAGCATTTATTCATTATCAAAATTCTGCTGATTTGGGAAATATTAATGGAATTACAAATCTTGGATATTGCTACATGAATGGAATTGGAGTAGAAAAGGATGAACATAAAGCATTCATTTATTATCAAAAATCTGCTGATATGGGTGATGCTAATGGAATATGTGCACTTGGTGTCTGTTTTGAAAATGGTAATGGGGTTGAAAAAAACGAATATACAGCATTTATTTATTATCAGATATCTGCAGAGATGGGTCATAATACTGGAATGTATAAAATTGGGTATTGTTACGAAAATGGTATTGGAGTTGGAAAAGATTTACGTGAAGCATTTACCTACTATCGGAAATCTGCAGAGATGGGTGATAGTACTGGAATGTATAAAATTGGGTGTTTTTACGAAAACGGAGCTGGAGTTGAAAAAGATTTACGCGAAGCATTTATCCATTATCAAAAATCTGCAGAGATGGATTATAGTACTGGAATGTATAAAGTTGGTTATTGTTACGAAAATGGAGTTGGTGTTAAAGAAGATTTACGTGAAGCATTTATTCATTATCAGAAATCTGCGGAGATGGGTGATAGTAACGGAATGTATAAAATTGGTTGTTGTTATGAAAATGGAATTGAAGTTGAAAAAGATTTAAGTGAAGCATTTATCCATTATCAGAAGTCTGCAGAGATGGATGATAGCGATGGAATGTATAAAATTGGTTATTGTTATGAAAATGGAATTGGAGTTGAAAAAAATTTAAGTGAAGCATTTATCCATTATCAGAAGTCTGCAGAGATGGATGATAGCGATGGAATGTATAAAATTGGTTATTGTTATGAAAATGGAATTGGAGTTGAAAAAGATTTACGTGAAGCATTCGTCCACTATCAGAAATCTGCGGTGATGAAAAATGCTGATGGAATGTTTCAAGTTGGTGTTTGCTATCATCATGGTATTGGAGTTGAAAAAGACGAACGTAAGGCATTTATTTACTATCTACAATCTGATGAGATCGGAAATGCAAAAGGAACTTTTCAGGTTGGCAATTGTTATAAACATGGAATCGGAACTGAAAAGGATGAAGATAAAGCATTTACTTATTTTCAAAAATCTTCTGAGATGAAGAATGCAAATGGAAAGGTTTAAGTCAATGTTTGCTATTATAATAGCATTGGAGTTGAAAAGGACGAACATAAAGCATTTATTTATTTATTATCTAAAATCTGACGAGACCAGAAATACCGAAGGAACTTTTCAAGTGGTAATTGTTATAAATATTGGATTGGACTGAAAAGGAAGAACGTAAAGCATCTATTTATTTTCAAAAATTTCCAAAATATATAGTAATTGACTATCTAGTCTTTAATATAAGAAATATAATCATTGTAAATTTCCACTTGCCACTGTATTGGATTTATTACGTATATTATTATAGAGTTGTTTATCTTTAAAAATTTCAAAGAATATTAAAGATTTTAGTTAAAAAAAATTAGAATCTAAATTAATTATTCTTTTCATCTCGAAATTTGGAGGGTTATTATTGGACAATTAAAATCCAATAGATTTAAACGATTCTGATCACCTATAACGAATTATTGGAAAACGAGTATTTCCGGAAAATATTACGGATAAAGATTGAGGTGGTTAAGGTTTAGAATAGTAAAATATTTCTTTTATTAGTGTCCAGAATGAATTTTGGTTTTGAATTTTAGCTTGTAATATTAGATCTTATTTAATAAACTATAGGAAAAATTTAAGGGATTTACTATACAGTATAAAAACGACAATACATTAAAAATAGCACTTTGTATACATACGCATGTGCTTATGTACGTGCGTACATGCGTGCCAATAATAGAACGCATTGATTATATCATTGCATCACAAGATTTATGGAACCAAATTAATAATCTAATGGCGTGGCTAAATACATATGCAATACGTAATCAACATAGATTGCATTAATTACGCATTAATTACTAGAATTCAATGACTATAACGTCTCTTAAAACCAAGATATAGAGGAAGGTGAATTTTAATAGACAAAAAGTAAACACTATTATTGTCATACGTCATACAATTAAAATTATCATGAAAATAATTAGTGCCAAAAGAATTGCAATTAAATTCAGTTTACTGTGTAGAACGCTGCTTGGTTTTTGTTAAACATAGAGATGGCAAATATTGTAAAATGTAATGATTTAAACCAGTTTTATATTGTTCTAAAACAAATATCAAGTGATTTAATTATCATATTTTACGTTAATTACAAAACAATTGCGTAGTATCTAAGAAATAAATATCATTGATGAAGTTAAATTTATCCAATTAAATATAGTATGTTTAGCTTCAGTTATCAGTCCAACATTCACTAATGGCTTAAAACATGATTTAAAACGATTTTAAAAAAAATGTTAGAAACATTAAAAAAAACTTAAAAAAATGTTAGAAACATTAAAAAAAACTTTTTTTTACCATTCCTAGTTAAACAGCTAAAGATCCAAAATCACGTGTATTTATTGTAACCCAATAATTTTAGCGACGAATATGATATGTAATCTATTATGTAAAATTGCAATTAATTGACTAATTGAGTTCGAAAATTTGCAATTATTAACAATTGCCCTACAATCAATTATTCGGTAGTTCTATAGCTCAGATAGCTAGTATCCTATTCCTATTCCTATTCCTATCTATATATATATATATTTATATAATAAATAAAATTACCAACAAACAAAGTATTCTCGAATTATGGTTACTTGATTTCTTGATTTCTTAAATATGGATGAATTTATTGTAACATCCGGTATCTACATTATCCCACTGTCACGAGTGTCCTGTCCGTTTTACCTAATTAATCCGGATCTTTTGGCCTTTTCATATGAATGTCTATCATTTTCATAAGCTTAAATAATTGAAGTATATCAATATCAATGATAAAAAATTGATTTGATAATTACTGTGAAACCTCCATAAACTTTACCAATGAGCACTTAAGAAAAAGTGCATTTATGGAAGTCATGTATATATTTAAGCTGAAATTTAAGTGTGTATTTAGAGAGGGTATGCGCTTATAGAGAATGCATTTATGAAGGTTTCACTGTATACATACAAAAAATATATTTAGGTGCGCCCATTTACTCCTGTATTATATAAAATTATTAGATGACTTTTTAAACAAAAATAGGCAACATGGCTACTTACAAGTTGCATTTTTGATAGGATCCCAAAAAAACATACCCAATTAAAGTAATAATCAGTTAATCATTTTTATAAGGAGGTTACGTATCAAACAAATCAAGTCTTGATATGGGAATGCACAATTTATAAAATAAGTAGGACTTTCAAATTATGTCTACGTTTTTAAAAATCTTATAACTATGTCATTTAAAACGTTATTAAAAATAACCGAGGACTATTATATTTGTCGGTTAAATTTTTGTAAAATGCCTAAATATCAAATTATAAGTGATTAAAGTTTAGAAAATTCGTACGTACAATTTATTATAAAATTGACGCCATATTGCTATGTATAATTTGTACAAAAATTGGCGTCATATGAAACCACCTGTAGCAAAAATGAGGCAGTGGGACAATCATGTGATTTTGAGAAAATTATGATTTAAATTCATTACATGATTAATTTTAATATAGTAATAATAAAGAAAAATTTTAAATTGATAAAACTTATAATCAAATTATTATAAATCTTCAAATCTGATTAGTTGGCCCACTGCCTCCTGCTGTGGTGGGCCATATATCGATCTACATAAAATTGTTCCAACTTTCCGTTTCTTTCCGAGGAACACGCTCGTCTTTTAGTTTAATATATATCGGAGCTTCTCGGGTCTTTATTAAAAAATTTGCACACTTGAATGTAACTAGCCAAATTTGGCGCATTTGAAGAGAAGTGACTTGGTGCACCATAGCATTTTTGCGCAGATTATGCCAATTTTCCAAAATCTATCAGAGGGTGCTATTTTATATTACTATACTCCATACCGATCACTCGTACCATGATAATCTTCATAATTCTGGTACTATATACCGATTTGTTGTAATTTCAATAAATCTCATTAATAAAAATCCAAAGTTTCATTTAAACACACATCGATTCTATCAAATTTTGTAATGAAGTTTATGCTAATCCTAATAAACAAAACATAACTTAGAGTCAATCAAATCTCTAAAAAAAATGGACATACGTTAAGTCATATATAATTCCGATAGTATATCAGATCGCCTTTAATGTAAGCAGCTTTAATAGAATAGATGTCTAAAATATAATCTAAATCTTTCATTACACCTTCTCAATCTATCAGTTCAAGACTCTTAATCTTTCATTATACTTACAAAACTTCGCTACACTCTTTTCCAATCTTTCATAGCGGTATTTTAAAAATATATTATCGAATCGCATTACGGCAATTTAAGACCCCTTCGGAGAAATAATTCATATTGTCGTGTTAATCTTGTAGATAAATTCAAAGATTAGCTAAACATTATGAAATATGATACATACCATTCACATTTTACAAAAATAACACCAATCCTGTAATAGAAAAGGAGGATCTACAATTCATATGCATGAAATCACGGACACCTTTCGTTTTATTTCCAAATAATTCCATTTATTATTAGAAAACTAATGGCTATTAATGCAAACTTTTGAAATAAGAAGTCTAAATTTAATTGTTTAAAAAAAAAAAGAACCGTGCGGCTATATTATTAAACATCGGTCCATGATATAAAAACCAATTATATACAGGTATAAGCTTATGTAGCTTAATCACCAATAGTTTAAATTAGTTCATATCGATGTGCAAAATTCGATGATAATCATTATGGTTCGAAACTCTAATTTTGTAGATCACGCATATAGTAACAAATAACAATATAGAACCATAAGTTGCATTATTAACAACCTATCAAAATTTGTAATTTGCCGGAAGTCTTTCGGGCATTTTTATTGTAATTATTCAAATTTGAATGGGATCGACTGGATTGCATCTTTTCAATTATTCAATTCCTATCTATACATTAAAATTATATCATCATTACCATAAAATACCTAGGAATGGTAAACACCTAAATTTAAGAGTTGGCTACTGAAAGCGTCAATTTAATTGACTAATATATATATATATTGTTACTTATATTGTTTATTGTTAAATATAACAAGCTAATATTAATTATTTAGATTTTAACGTATCGACATTAATTCTATGTTTAATAAGTTGCTCACTATGTGCATATGGGTTCCAACTTGACATATCGATATAAACAATTTTGAGTAAATCGAATTTAAATGATCGTCAAATAAAAAACATGTATAAAATTTTTTGCCTTTCATTTTTGTGGATCTTTTTATTATTTTATCACTCATATATGATATGAAAAAAAAGGATCATGATAATACGTACGTATACACAATTAGGCAATTCTAATTTGTTAAAACAGGGTCCAACCAATCAGACTTGCAAATTCTCATATTAAACCTAATATAATCTCTTTATATAGTATTCTACATATTATTCCGGATTTATTTGGTAATTATGTACGTACTCGAATTTGGTGTCCAGATATCAATATAATTACACAAATGTGCCGTAAATGCATTAACCGTTTTTAATAACGAGCCGAGACTAGTAGGAACTAAGTGTAGTGATAGGCCAAATATTACTAATTAACGTTATTTTATATTTTTTTGTAGTTTGTTTTATGAATAAATAATAAAAACTTAAAATTTAGGACTCATTATGCATAATAAAATTTATGTAATCCTAATCTAATTACATAATTAATAAGTAGCCATACTTATGTAAAATTAAAATAATCGTTTCAAAAATACGATTGATTAATGCACTTAATGAAACTAAAGTCTCTTCAGTAGGCAATACACCCATTACCACTAAATTCCTGAAATTCTAACCTTGAAGTTTCCCGAATAAAGTATAAATTCAATATTTATGCAGCTTAGTTTTTCTTTTTTTTAGTTTTTACAGACCATTTCTTGTATCCCTCCACACCTTTCTTTAATTATCTTTAGTTTAGCCATGAGTTCTGAATCAAATATTACCGACTTCAGAGTACAACCTGACTTTGTTATTATTTCAACGTCTGGTTTAAGCTCCGGTTTTGTGAATTTCGCTTGCTTGATTTACCTTCTTGTCAGGATACTGACTCGATGGTGGGTAACTGAAAAATCCTTACCGATGGTTCACAGGGTGCCACTTTATTTAACAATTAGTGGTATGTCAATACATAATTCTCTACATTTTAAATATGCTAAATATACTTGTATAATTTTAAACAATATAAATTTTTTTTTTTAATTACCAAAAATAAATTAGAACTTATGTTGTTTGTCATCAATCTAGTGAATATGGTAAGTATTTATTTCAATTAACCATAATAATCTTATACGTCGTTTAATCTAGTATTAAACTTCTTTTTGGTAACTTCTCAAGGGATACACCACTATTCATGGTCATACAATTGAAGGAGTAGCATGTAAAGTAGTTGGTGGATTATCATTTTTCACCGTTTCTTCTAATGTGACTTTAGTTGGGTTATTGTCTTTGATGACTTACCTCCGAGTACGTAGAAAATATATTATTGATATGGGAATATATGATTATAAATTATTTTTGATTCTTTTTACAATATCTTTAACGTTAACCTTAATTGGAGTTCAAGATTACGGTCCAAGTAAATTTTGGTATGTCTTTATATATTTAATTGTAATTTTTTTTTAACATTCTAAAAATATCAATACTTATACATTACTTATTAGGTGTTATAACTCTCCAACTGATCCAATAAGACCATTAATAACTATTGGATTGATTTTTTTAATATTATTCATTACATTATTTTGTTATGTTATGACCTTAATGGAAATAAATATTCAACAAAATATGATTCGAAATTTTGGTTCCGATAATGTTACATTTAGTCGAGTTGACATTATTGTTGTGAGGAAAATTATTGCTTATATTCTAATATTCCTTTTAGAATGGGCTCCTACCGTCATTTATTTCATTACTCAAATGTTTCAAGTAAGTATAAACTTATTATTTCCTAGGTTATCCTCTAAAGTTATATAAAATTTGAGTAATTGCTCTGATTAATGTTCTGTATCATTATTTTTAATATTCGATTTCCTGTTTTTTTTTTTTTTTAGTATGAAAATGTATGGATTTACACTGTATCGGTAGTTTTTATAAATTTGGGTGGAATAGGAAATGCAATTTTATACATTTCATATGAAAGTTGGAAAAATAATTATGATAATGGAACTACTTTCGTTGCTAGTAACTCTAGTAACTCGGGTGGAATTAGTAAAAATAATCAAGAATCACATCATCAAATAACAGTTCATAATGTTAGTACGATTGAAAAAGGATTTCGTAATTCCAGTTCATCAGATCAAGAATTATAAATCTTTATTTGAAACCCCTATTATTAATTTATTCATTTAAAAAAAAAACCAATTAGAATTGTTTTGTATGATTTTTGTTGTAAAATTTATGCTTCATCAAATCTCATATAGGTCTAGTTACAAACATAGTGCAGCTAATCGCTAATTAAGATTTTTTCTAATAAAATTATGTATTAACGCTAGTCGTTAAAGTAATGCACTATATGGCAAGGAATAACCATTGTATACAAATATTTTACGCGAATATTGTAAGTCTTCGCAGTAGAAAGCAAGAATGATAAAAATGACTTGGTCATTTGATCAAATACAAACTATCCCAATTTATCAAATAATGACCAGTCATTAAAGTCATCATTTACGCATAAAATAATTTTATTGGTAGCTAATATTGTATAAAAAGTTATTCATTTTTTAATTAATGGTCGTAGCTATATATAAGAGTCAAAATCTTGCTAATAAGTAATGCTGATCGGGTTAAAAAATTTCACGTACTCTGAAAGTTTCATATAATTTTAATAGCTTTTTATTAATTCGCATTTGTTTTACTATAACAGTAAAACAAAAAAATTATATAACTCATCTCTTTAGACATGGAAATTTATACATCATGATACACCCTGACCTAAATGCATTTATTAGCACAAGTCAAAAATTAGTATTACATGTATAAGTAATCACATATTTGAATGGTCTGAACATTTTTTAAACAAATAATAGCAATAGAGAATAATGATAACAAAAAGTGCTCGTGGGCATCCGTTTGTGGAAAATAATAATAATAATAATAACGACAAGAAATTTGCACACAGATCGATATTGTGAGGGGCGGATTTGGAGCTACCGGGTCCTTCATGGTTAAAACATAGCAAATGTAACGCAAAGACACAAGGCAACTCAAAAGAAAGGCGTGGAAAATTTGGTCTGAGAACCAAGGATCCTACTGCCACTAAGATCCTGGTTTTAAGGTGTGTCTTTATTAATATTTCATCTCTACTTAATTGTCTTTTTATCAACAGAAATTACAGGACATTTAACAAGAAAAATACAGCAGAGGCTTCACCTTAAAATCCGGACCCAATATAGCCCAGGTAACCAGTATTCTAGCATCCAAAAGGTTTTATTATACCAAAAATTACATTAAATTTAAATAATTTTTTTTTTCTTCTCATATTTTTTTTTGAACCAATCAAACACAAAATAATAATAATAGTAAAAATAATCACCAAAAAAAAAATGAATCCAACTCACTATCATCAACTAAGATAATACTTACTAAAACACTAGCTACCATCTGGATTAAGCAAACAAGAACAATTAAGGATAGTGTCAAAGTCTAAGTTCTTTAAAGTAAAAGGAAATATGTTGTACAAAAAAGATAGACAGAAAAAAGGCAATTGGTTAAAAGTTATACAAACTTTTGAAATCAAGTTTATATTACTCCTTGCACATAATCATCTATTGGAAGTCACATGGATTAGGTCATGATGTTCAAAGAAACAAGAAGGTATTACTTTTGACATCAAATGTTTGAAAGTATTAGAGAGTATGTACAAACATGCAATGCATGCCTATAGCATAGGAAGAACAAACTTCAAGAACCTCTGCATTCAATTCAAATAGACTTACCAGTCTATCATATTGAAATCGATATTGTAAGGTTCCTGCTTATAACCCTCTACAAGAAGAGATATATAGTTATAGTCATTTATTATATATTGAAGTGGCCCAAAGCAAGAGCACTCAAAAAAAACAATGTTGCTAAAGTTACTGAATTTATATATATAGAGCTTATATGTAGACATAATTGTCTCAATTCATAGTATCAGATTGTGATACACATTTTAAGAATGAATTGATTATTGCATTACTAAAAATTTTAAATAAAACACAAACTGTCAACTTTATACTATTCACAAAATAACAGTCTTGTCAGATGATACAATAAAACACTCTGTAAATTGTTAGCAAAAACAGTATACAACATAACTGACTGGAATTAATTTATTCAACTAATATTATTTTTATATTATATAACAAAACAGAATTCAACAAAAATAATACAATTTTATTAATATATGACAAAGAGGCATGTCTGCTCTTGCATCTCAGTAATATTCCTGATATTTTAAATTGTACTATTATTCAAAAAACATTTAATTTATTAAACACAGTTCCAGAACAATGAAATAAGGCAGTGTAACAAACAAGATTAACACAAACATAACAAAAGAACAATATAATCAGCATATAAAGGTTACATCAGACTTTCAAATAAGTGATAAGATTTTATTATTCAATACAGCACATCAAATATATCAAAGTCACAAACTAAACCAAAAATGAAAAGATTTATTGTTTGTACATAATATTTTGGCAAACAGATCCTATAAATTAAGAACATTAGAGGGTCAAGTCCTAAAGCCTTTTATTAACAAAGCACAACTAAAAAGGTATATAGAAGCCTAATAAAAGTAATTATTCAAGAAGACTAAGAAATAAGTGAAGGAGTTTGAAAGTAAAGGAAAAGGTATTGAATAAAAAAAGGTGAAAATAAAGAAAACAAAAAAAATAGCAAAAAAAAATTCTCTTAACAACAAAGAAAGAAAGAAGATGATTAAAAGTAAAAAGTAAGAAAATAAGAAAGCAATTAAAAAAAAATAAAAATAATGCATATAATAGAAGAAATTATTAATAATCTACTAGAAATAAATTTATAAGAGGTTCTGATGACACCTCTGTTCTATAATAAAAATTAAACCTTAAATAAAAAGATTAAAATAATCTACAGATATATGCTATAAAATCAAAAGTTCAAGAATGAATAGGAAGCCTAGTTTATAGTTTCTATTTGAAAAAACTATTAGATAAAGCAAGTCTGAAACAACAAGCTGAATGTTGAAAAAAGTCACAAAGCATTACTATTAGGATTGGAACATGGAAAATTTTGGAGCATGCCTGAGGGGGCATGCCTTCCTGTGCTCCAGGCATGCCCTCTCATAAGTATATCATACACTATTGAAATATTTTACAAGTTATCGAAATTTCTTGATAATCATGCTTGTAATTTGTGTTTGTTGACTCTCTAATACTCTGAAATGTTCTAGCACTCATATTTACTCTAGTTAGACCATACTGATCTTATGAAAAATCAGGTCAACTTAAAGCCAATGTACAAAAGATTACAAGATATTTATTTATTTTTTTTACTCTAGTTATACTAACTTATGAAGATCATAAATACTAATTTATAAAGATTGCAGCTATTTATTACAAAAATTATACTAATTTATAAAGATCATGGCAATTACAAAGACTATTTCAAAAAAAACTCTTTCTGCAAATCCATTGTACAAAAATTATCTAAAAAATTTATTCATCAAAAACACTTATAAATTTTTATTTTACTAAGACAATCTGTCTTGGGCTTCTAAGTAAACTTGTTCAGCTCACAATTTTACGTCTAGTTTGCAAATATTAAGCTTCTATACTTCAAACTCATAAAGAAACCTGTATTGACAGCCTTTGGCCTCCAGTTAATAACTTTTAACTATCTTGCAGTTTTTACTGTTTTAATCTGTTTTATACTCTTAAGTAAAGTTGTAGTATATATTTACCTGGTCAAAACAAGCTCTAAACAAAGATTTTTGACCCAATATTAACCAAATTACAACTAAATTCAACATTTACTCTTTTGCAAAACTTCTTTTTTATCTTTTGTCCTCATCCTGTTCTCTTTTCCATTTACACAATTTTTGTATAATCATACTATCACTTCCTAATCCATATCTTATTAATTTATACCAATATTTTGTAACCAACCTATTAATAAAAACCCATTTATACAATCAATATTTCTATATTTAGTTCTTATTAATATTATACAGTAATTTGTACTGCAAATCGCACTTGTATTCAGTACCTGAATTACATTAGTGACCCTATCCATCTCTGTTACACTTTTGTGTTATTCCAGTAACACTCTTAAACTACAACCTTCATATTTAGTTACAACCCTTGTAAAATTAATTTTTACAACTATATTTTCTATTTAGAAAATATATCCAAATCTAAAAAATCTTTATCTACCTTATTACTATTTAACAATGTCTACCTTAAGTCAACAAAAGTCCAACACAGCAGACCTTGATTACTTCTACTAAAACTTTTCCAACAATTTTGAAATTGTTCTCTATGAAGAAGATAATAATAACAAGACCCACCTAATCTCTTCCAAAATCCAACCCATTTCTTGCTTAACAAAAAATCTTAGATTCAACAAGATTATATATTTTTTTAAAACTTCTACCTCTATTTCTGTAATTACTTGTTTTTGTGACAAATATCATACCAAATTCATTTCAACCTCAAATACCAATTATATCCAAGGTACTGAACTTACAACTGCTCATATCAACAGAAACTCTTAAAAAATTAACAAAACAATTCAAGAACTTATGACTAACCTCTCTTCTTCTATTGACAGTGTCCCTCTATCTTCTACACCTGATGTACATTACCATACTTGGCCTAAATGCTCTCTTCCAATTAGTTGTATAAAAAGAAATGAGTGCTACTATCCTACTAAAAAATACATTTTCAAAAATAATGAAATCTATCATCTTAATTGTATAACTGACTTATCTCAACATAAAGCTAGTTCATGCAAAACCAAGAAAAATCTTACTCAAACCTTTCAAAACATCTTACATAAATCCTCTCAAATTACCAATTCTCTTACAACATCTTCTTACTAGACCTCAACTTCTTCTGATCTTATTGATTCTTTTTTTTCTACAACTACTAATACTAATCTTACTACTAACCAACCTCTTGCTACTAATACTCTTGATAGTTCTAATCTTAATTTCAACAAGATCAATAATATTAACCAATTTTAAAATACTGTTAACAAATCTTCTTTTCAATTATACTCTAGTGTTCTCAAACCAAAATCTAATCCTACATATGACTGGATTGAAAATTTTACAATTATTGAAGAAATACAATCTAATAAAAAGTTGCAAACCTCATTTTCTCTTCAATTCTTTACCTTTCTTAAAAAATTCCTTTATGATTTCTATTCTGGCAAGGAAATTAAGCCAGCTACTACTACATAACCAGCACTTAAAGCATCATTCTATTATATTATCCAAATCATGACTAGACAACATTCTGAATTATTAACTGATCTCATCTATAATAGTAATCCTAATATTGACAAAAGTGCTACTATTCCTTTTGATCTCCTTGAATCAAGTCTCAAAAATCTATTTCTGAAATTTATAACTGTCCTTTTCACAAAACTTAATTATCTTGAAATCTTTGCCTCACCAGTTACCATCTCTTCATATACTACTCATAATCACCTCCAACTCTGCCTCAATCTTGTATGACTTCATTTCTTTTTATCCAATAGCTACTAATCAATCGATTACCAAAAATTTGCTGAAGATTTAAAGCTTAGACCTAAAGATACCTTACCATCCAATAAGATGCTCGATTCAATATTAAGCTTTTTTTTAATATTTCTAAAACTTTATTTCTTGAAAGATTTTGCATTTCATCTCTTAAAAATTCTCTTGACCATTTTAATTCCTAGTTTGAAACCTATTATCCTCTCTAAAATAAACAATTTTCTTCCAATATTGATAAAGAAAAAGTCTGTACTTCTCTTAGAATTCAATTTCGTCAACATTTTATTCTTCAACTCTCTAGACAACTTCCTGAAACTTATATCTTTAAAAAACCTAACTCACTTCATGAATGATGTGAGGAAGCATCTTGTGTTGCTAACTTCTATTGTCTTACTTGTAATAACAAAGAATGCCAATACCTCAATGATAAAAAATTCCATGATAGTATCAAACTTTTTAATGACATCTTAACCAAATCATACTTATTATTCCCATCTCAAAATGATGAAACATGGATTCACCCAACCCTTAATGCCACCTTATTTCACAAAAACAAAGAACATGTTGCCTTACTCGACCAACCTATTTCTACCAAAGTCCTGGACAAACTAGCTAATCAAGTTAAAAACTTTGTTTGTGAACAAAATAAAGTTAAAACTAATCTTAAATATTATAATTATTACTTTTATTGCTATCTCTCACTCTACTACCAAACTGCTATTGAAAATCACAATATACAGTCTCTGTACAAGAAAGAGGTTATAAACCTCCTAACAAAAAATATCATTGAAACCAAATTTTTTGCTCAAATTATTATATATTTTAATGTCATAAAAAACCAAAAACCAACTTATCTACAAATTGTTAAATATTTTAATAATACTGCTTATCTAGTAGCTGAAAAATTTTTAACAAAAAAATTTAATCTTGACTTCTAACCAGTTTTCATTTTTGACTCTCTCTTTTTACAGTCTCCTTTTTAAGTTCCTTGTCTTCTACAACTAACATTGAAGCAGCCACTACCTTATTAAAAAATACAACCAGTGTAGTTAATAAGGAGAATGAAATAAGTAAACAGATGGACAAGTTTATTTATATGGAATGCCAGGATAATGATAGTCAGACCCAACATACAGGGCAGACTATAGTACCTTGCACAGCTGTAAGAGCTGAGCATATGGTGATCGATCCTGTAGACAACAATTTTGAAAAATCATTTACAACATCATTAATCCTCTATGATCTTCATATATGCTTTAACAAATTTCTTCACTACTACAATTTACCACTTCTTCCTTATAGTCAAACTATTCAAACTCTTATTCAACACATTGATAAATTTAATAATAACAAAACTGTACCTAGCATTACATTTTCTGTTAATTTATCTTATAATGAAACTCACATATACCTTCCTAATAATACTCTTTTACCAGATCACATTATTATTGTTCCATATCTCCTTTCTTTATTTTATAATCTACCTCTTAGATCTAACTCCTTTAATTCAACTTTTATTATACCTGACCTATTTCTTGACAATTATTCTTCAACTCCTTTTAATTACAATTCTCATTAACTTTTATTTAACCCAACTTTATATCATCTTCATCTTAACATTGCTATATATAATGTTAGAGGTTTCAATGAACCTACCAAAAGAAAAGCCTGACAAGACTATTGTCTTAACCATGATATATCTATTGCAAGCATTATAGAAACTAAAATATCTGACAAAACTAACTTCTTCTTTTACAATAATGACTTCTTTACTTACTATTGGTCTAACTCTCTTATTTCCATTAAAAGCACTGCTATCATAATTCGCAATTATCTTAAACCTCATATTCACAGTATTCATACCCATCCTAGAGATGCTATAGCACTTGATATTTTCTTTTAAAGTAATATCAAGCTTCACATTATCTTAGTATACCTGTCATCAACTGACATCTCTATTCACAATCAAACTCAAAACACTGTTATTAACTGGATTCAATAAGCATTTCAACTTAATATTCACTCTATTATTCTTGGAAACTTTAATATACAAGATAATACTTACAGTTCTTCTTCTAAATACAAACTTATTAACTTTCTTAACAACACCAATATGTATAATATTGGGACTCATTTTAATAACAAACACTTTATCTGGTCTAACAATACTAGTAGTAGTCCTATTAACTACATTTGGACTAACCAATTTAACATACAATTTCTTCTCTCTTATAGTCTTGATAACAGCAAAACCTCGACCTCTAGTAATCAAATATTTCTTTCTTTCACATAGACATTTCTATATGCCTATAGCAAACCCTTACGTAAGCATACTGGTATTAGTTGCCATATTTTTAATTACAAGGCTATGTCTACAGAAGACTAGGAATCCTTTGCAAATACCTTATTCCAATAACTTTTATTACACAAAACTTCTATCAATAGTGAAACTGATGAAAGCATTGAAACCACTTGGCACAAAATTCAATGCTTTATTATCTACTCTGCTACTTACACTATTTCTAACAAATTTTCTCGCAAATGCAGTTATAACTATTAATACTCTTCTCATAGTACTCTATTACATCTATCTCTTAAAAAACTTGGTTACATTATTAAACTTGTTAAAAAACTTACTCAACATTCTATTACCTCTAATATTAATCAAAACATCTCTCAAATTAACAAACAGTCACAATGTGACCTTTCATTACTTACTTTCATTAATTCAACCTTTATTCAAACTTGGCTCCAATATGCTCACTCAACTTGGAAACAACTTTTTCATGCTCACTATCTTGAAAACTCCCTCTTACTTCATAACAAATTAACCAAGCTACTGACAAAAGATGTGTTAACTTTACAATACATCCTACTCAGGCTATTAACAGTATTCTCAATTGCTACCACCAACCTGTTCACTTCACTAATATAAAACTTCCTCAAGAGCTTATTACTGATCTACTAATCATTAAACAACATATTTGATCCTACTTTCAAAATTGGATTGCACATAAACCTATCAATCAAACTCTCTTTAATAACTTTTGGCAACAACACTACCTTTTGTCTTCTCACATTAATTCAACTTGGTATCACTCTCTTAATTCTTCTATTATAATGATGCACTTCTAAGAACTCTCTCCTAACTACCTAATAACAAAGCTTGTAGTCCTACAGGCATTAGTTATGAAATGCTCAAACATATTAGTCCTTTATGTATTTCTGCTAGTATTGCTCTCTTCAACCATTGTCTTATTGAAAACAGATTCCCAAACAATGGAAACATAGTTGTATTTATCCTATCCCTAAACGAAACACTTTTGATAATGACCTTAATCTTACTTGACCTATTAGTCTTGTTGTATACATTTGCAAGCTCTATACCAAAATTCTTACTAATCGACTTAGCTCTATATTTTCAACCCATCCTACCCTCTTACCTTTTAATTATATTGCTCTTTCCAACAACAGTACCTCAATCTCTATCCATATTCTTAACAATCTTATTGAAGATGCATCTTGCAATCATAAGGACATTTGGTTACTCTCACAAGATATG
>CAJVQA010001147.1:0-27288 GCA_910591915.1 Cetraspora pellucida | reverse complement strand
ATGGTTATTAATTTGGTCATTATTGGCGGCAGCACTAAGATAGGCTTTGAAAAAGGTATAAAAATAGTAGCTTTCACGTGCTTGATTAGTTTCAATATTGTTGAGTTTAGTAAATTCTTTTTCAGTATCAGAGGCAAGTTGGCGGAGGAAGGTAATGGGTGTAGGTTTGTTAAAAGTAGCAGCCTTGGGCTGGTCTTTGTTAAATATAGAGAAGTTAAGAGTAGGATATGTCCATTTAGGTTTGGGTTGTGTATTGGTTGGAGCTGGAAAATGATCATATGAATCAGTAAAGAAAAGTGAAGATAAGTTTTTAACATTATGTTCTGTATCTTTAGGTAGTGTTGTACAGTTTTCAACTGTACAAGTATGGATATGGTATAGGGCTGCTTTGAAACATAATTTAGAACGCTCTTGTAGGGAATTAATAGAGGTAATTTTGAATTCAGAAGGTAAAAGAGCTTTGCATGTATTAGATAATTTAAGGGCAATTTGATATTTGATATAGTTGAATGTTTTTTCCTGATCGATGCTATAAAATTGTCGTTTGTAAATATTAAAAAATTTTTCAAACCAGGCTTTAAATTCTGGTAGGTGATTTTTTAAGGATGGAATTTGAAAGGTTTGAAGAAATCTTTTTTTAGGTATGTTGAGAGAAATGTTAATATTAAATATATCATCATTTTGAATTTTAAAGAGTGGTTGATTGATATTGTCTTCACTAAAATTATAATGTAATTTAAAGTAAATAGGGTAAAGTTTGAGATCTTCATAAAACTTTTCTGCATGAATAGTTTTATATTTGTCATGAAGAATAAGATGTAAGCGAGCCAGATTGAGGGCTACTTGTTTTCGATTAGTGGTGGTATATGGAGGAATGGAGTTTTGAGAAGCAAAGATTTTTGGATAGTTTAATTGGGTAAATAAAGTTGTAGTAAATTCTTTAAGGAGAGAAATAAAGGTAGAATGAATTAGTTCAAATGGAATAGATATTGATTTGTCAATTGTAGGATTTGCTTCATAGATAAGATCGGTTAAGAATTTGGGTCTTTTGCCTGCTAAGGTTTTAATTAAATATTTGTAATTGAGTTTTGATTCAGGATTTGTATCAGATGCCGGTTGAATGATTTTTCCTAGATAGATATCGATAAGATGTGGTTTAATGAAAGTGAATAATTGTTGAGCAATTGGGTTATTGAGTTTGTTTTTAGTTTTTTTGAAAATGAGTTTGTTGTATATATTTTCTATATTTCTTTTTGATTATTTGCAAAAGCTTGTATAAAGTGATGTATGGTTTAATATTTTGTAGTTAGTAACAAAAGTTTGTAGTTTTGTTTGAATTGTATAGTTGTTTAGTATAAATATAGGCAATTAAGATTTGCATATATTTGTTTGTAACAGTCAACTTGAATCTTAAAAATTAGATCTATTGGATTAGTAAAGTATGGATGTTAAGTTGATATTCTTGGTATGTTGTATCAATATGGTTAATGAGTAGATCATAGTATATCTTTCATAGGATTGGTAAAAAGGTCTCTTTCTGGTCAATCTCATCTTGCACAGTATAAGGTTATGTTAATCTAATACTTGTTATAACAGAATTTTGTCTGTTGTTGAGAAGATGATTTAATAAGTTTATAATTAAAGAGAGAATATAAATTTATTGTAAAGTCTTAATTAGTAAGAAAATGTGTACTGTGTCATAAGCTTTGGACATATCTTGTACTAAAATTCAGTATTTATTTTTTGTTGTATTAGTATGTTCTATTATATGTGAAATAGTTTGTATAGGTTAAAGAGTAAATAAAATAGAAGTGCAATATTATTATTTGGATTTAGGATTAAATAATAAGCAAGAATTTTATTTAATCGAAGGGTAATTATTTTGGTAAAGATTTTTCATATATGTTCAATTAGTGTGCTCAGTCAAGTATATGTAAGATCATTGTTTTTTTGTTTTTTTTGGTATTAAGATGACCTTTTTGGTTTGAGCTTTTTATTAATACTTATAGTGGATATATGTTTTATATAGATGTATCTATAACGAACTATTAGACAAGTGTACAACTGGCTACATGTATAACTTTTTTATATTACCTATTTAAGGTGTCTGCCTGAGGGTTCTCCACCAGTTGTTATACCTAACACCCTTGCTTAGATGTTTCATTTAAAC
Organism: Cetraspora pellucida; assembly: GCA_910591915.1. Lineage (NCBI taxonomy): Eukaryota > Fungi > Glomeromycota > Glomeromycetes > Diversisporales > Gigasporaceae > Cetraspora > Cetraspora pellucida. The sequence goes on along the minus strand of CAJVQA010001147.1, from coordinate 25,118 downwards.
CCTTTAATTTAACCTTAGTATTAATTTTACCAGGTTACAAACCCAGATCTATTCGCATTCGACCATAGGACTATAATTCTTAAACTATTTTTATTCTTGAGATAAACCTATCAGAGCAAGCTATATTCTCTTTTATTACTAACCTGGTTTAATGCTATGGTCGAGACCAACACTTTCAGTTAGAGTTACTCCTTAAACTGCTATTACTCTTGAAAGTTTACCCAAACCCTGGTATCCATCTTTCTGACTTCTTCTTCATCATCCCCTACTAGCTGCAACTCAGAACTAACTGACTTTCCAGACTTCCAATTCAAATAGCCTGGTATAGTATACTTATGTATCCTTTTCCTCTAGCGATTCTGGCAGCCTGGTTGGTTATATGCTCCTTTACACATCTTTGTTATCCGGTTTATCTAACAGTTTCTATGAAGATGTTTCATGGGTTTCCATCAGTTCAATAGCATCATCAAAAGTTTGTGCTATCTCTTTACTCAGGATTTTCAAGTGAGTTTCTGTCTCTTCAGTTTCTTAGCCTTCTACACCTGATGGTCTTATCATAGGTTTGCCCAAAGCCTTATACAACACCAGTTTTACATTCTTCTATATACTGTATATGTATCATGTAACATTACATTTCACATAGATGCCCTGAGCTCTCAATATCAGATGGGATCCAACTTGATGTACCTAAGATTACAGATACCCAAAACCCAACCGATCGGCAAGAGACAGTTACCATAACACAGGTATAATTTCCAAAATTCATCATCTGTGGAAATTGAACCTTAGACCTGCCACTTGAGGGTTGACAACCTATCCACTTCACTAGGTTGCCACATCCTGTAAGATTATTGTTATAATGTTGTTTTTTTTAAAATTGCTTATATATTTGCATGTCCTTAGCTGCTTGATGTTTTTTCGATTAGCAAACAGGTATTGAAGATTTGGAGAAGACTTTGTTTTGCAGATGTTAGTAGGTGTCAGATCATTTCATTAGAGATTTCTGAGGAGCTGGTCACTTTGTGTAGTGATTATAAAGCTATAGTTTCTGTTAATTTCAAAATTGTTATTAGTTGATACAGATTAGTATATATATTAGGGTTGATATGTAGCAAAAGTCAAAGAAATTAAGTCCATTGTTGTTTGAAGTTAGGATTTGTTAGGTTGAGTTTAGTTTAGTTATTAAAATGCTCTTTTGTTGCTTGTTTTATTTCTTTTGAATTATTGATTATTCCATTTAATATTATAATTTTGTCAAAAGAGACTTGGTCTTAGTTGTGTTTGAGTATGCTGTTTATTATTTTTAATGTATTTGATTTTATATTATTGTATCTTTGTTGTATATAGAAGTTTATCTTCTTTCTTTGAGCATTTTGAATTTTTAGACTTCATGCTTTTCACAATATTCTTTTAAATTGTTTTAAAGTTTGTTGAAAATTATAAAAGTTTGAAGTTAAGTCTTGTATTTAATATGAAATAAAGATTTGTTCTGTGTATAATGATATTTGTTGAAGTAAGTTATTAAGATTTTGTATTATAAAGGAAATTAAGAATAAAGGTTTGATGCTTCTCAAATTGTAAAAGTATTTGTTAGTTAGTTTAAGTGCTAGATGTAATTTGGTTACTTTTAGAGAGTATGCTTGATATGTTTTAGATATAGTGTAGGTTTTGGTATAATTTGATTTGCAACCTTCTTAATTGAGTTTGATCATTTGTTCCAAATTTTGTTTAGGTGCTGTAGTGTTGTAATATTTTGAATCAGATATATTGACTTAATTCAGTTTTTAAAGTATTAGTAAAGTTTTTTTATGTATTTGTTAATATTTAATAATAAAGGTATATCTTTCTTTTCTTTTTCTTTGATTAAGATATTTTTAGTTGAAAATTAGTTTTCCAGGTATAGTGATTATTTTATGATTACTGTCTGTAATATTAACAAAATCAATAAATAGTGGTAAAGTGAAATTTAGAAGAATTTTAAAATTGACCTATATGTTATTAATTTGACTTTGATTTGAGCCTCTTTGTCATATGAGTTCAGTTATAGTGTAAAAATCAAGTAAACTTGTAGATGATAAGAATTGAAGTATAGAAAATAGATTTGCTAATCATTTTCATCATTTGTGATTGTTGTTGAAGTTTCTTATTGTAATTGTATACTAATTATTACTTTTTGCTTAGGTTAGCCAGTTTATAACTATATGTTGTGTAAATTTAAGCTGTTCAGAATGGTTTGAAGAAAGATATATTAAGATTATATGAAGTTTGTTGTTGGCAGAAAGATAAAAGTCAATACATATTGCAGTATCTGAAACAATTTAAATATTGAATATATAAGGTTGAAGTAAGTTGTAAAGCATAATTGCCATTCCTATACTGGCTTTATATTGAGAATTGTTTTTAGGTATAAAGTTTAATGTATAAATTTTGTATAGTGGATTTGATAGTTCTGTAAAAGAAGAGTTTTTTAGTTTGGTTTCAGTAATAGATACTATGTGATAATTACTTTTGGCACAATATTCAAGCTAAATTTGCAATTTTAGTAGGTCATTGAGTCCTTGTATATTGTAAGTAGCAATGTTAAGATGGTTCTTAATGTTAATATTGAAGTTATTTGTAAAAGTGTTTAATGTTTTCATTGAGTTATTGTTGTTTGTTTAGTATGATGATAAATCAGATTGTAATTGTGTATTACTCATGATTAAGGAGAGTAGTTATTAAAGATATCCCAATAAGGGTCAGATAAATTGAAAAGTTTAAAAAGTTGAGAAGGTAGTTCTTGAAATAAAAAATAGTTATGAAGTTGTGAGATGTTGTCTGCTATCTGTTTATATAATGTTATTGGTAGTTGAATTATTTAAAATTGGTCTAGTTCTTTTAGACATGTTTGAATTTTAATTAAGCTTAGAGAAAGATTTGGTTTAGTATTTTTATTTTTTGTTATATTTTTGATTGTAATACATTTAGCAGATAGTTAATGAAAAAAGTAATATGTATAAAGTTGTCTAGTAGTATATACTAGAACTTTAGAACTTGTAATAGGTAGTATTAAGTTAAGTTCTGTAATCAAAATGGAGTCTATAGGTAGTTGAGGTTTGTTTGTAGAATTAACAGTCATATACTGCAAAGGTAATAGGATATTGAATTTGTATGTATCTTGTATTTCAGCTAAGAATTCTTTTGCTAAATGGTAATCAGTAATAGGAAATTTGTAGGTAATAGAAGTCATGATTTCTTTAGGTTCTTTTAGAAGTAGTTTTTGCTGGATAAAGTAGTCATTTGAAATCTTGTAAAAGCTATAATGCTCTTAGAAAATGTTTACATAGCACTTGAAATCAGCTGCATCTTTAGAATTGCAAAGAAAGAGATATCTTACAGCTTAGTTAAGGTTTTGTAGAGTTAATTGTAAAGGTTTCCTAGTAGGTAGTAGATCGAAGTAGTTGGATGGAATATGTTCGAAATCATAAAATTTTTGTAGTTTTTGTCTATATTCTGCTAAGTAAGGTAATTCAGATTGACTTGTTATTGAAAACATTGCATGTGTTTCTTCATTTAGATCACTTGGATTGTCAGGTAGAGGAATAATTAGATTGGCAAAATAGCTGTTGTTAAGTTGATCAAAGGTATAGATTTTGTATAATGCTAGAACTGTAGTACAAGTATATTTTCAGTCTTCTATTTGAAGTAGAAAAGAAAGTATTTCTTCTATATTCTGATTAATTAAGTCTGGAGATGTGGGTAATAGAATAAGTTGAGAGTATACTTCATTAAGAAGTTTGTGAGTTTCTTCAAAGATAAGTGCACAGAGAATTTGTGCAAATTTGAGGCAGTAGAATATATGTCTTGTACACTTGTGAGGACTGGTTATGAGAAAATTTAAGTTTCAAATATAATCTAAAGCAAGTTTGATTTTGAGTTTTTTGTTATTTGGTTTCTATTGAATTTGTCAATTAGGATAACATTATATAATTTTTTATATTTTTTAAGTACTATTTGGTATAGTGAGTTAAATTTTTTTTGATGTTAAGAAGCTGTGCTTTTTGTTCTGATAAAGAAGCAGAAGGAAGTTGTATCAAAATAGTTAAATTTTTGGTTAATAGCATATAGAATATTGTGGTTTGAGTGAATAGTTTGAATCTTGTGAATAAAAAAATAAAGAAGTTGGTGTTTGTTATTTAGAGCTTCTATCATTTTATCATTATTCCAAGTTTGGAGGTCAAAGTTAAGTACTCATTTTGAGGCAAGGATTTTAGTTACAGTATTGCATCAGTCAAAAGTTGTGTTGTTTTTTGGTTTTGGTAAATTTGATATTAAAGCTTTGCTATATAATTTGGTATTCACTAGTTGATGATCATTAGAAGTGTTAGAAATAGTATTCATGTTGTCATTATTGGTAATTAACATTAAAGTTGATTAGGATGATAGAACTTCTGATAGCATAGCCAGTTCAGGATTTCATAGATTGTTTTCTAGAATAAATATGTTAGATACTAGTACCAGGTATAATGGATTAGGTAATATAATAGGAAGTTTTTGAGGCATGGGAAAGTTTAATGAATTGAACATATTTGTTTTGGTGGCTGAAGTATATAACATCATTTGAGATTTTGTAGAGATTAAACTAGTTTGCCCACTTTTTGTTAAATTTTGTTAACAAGAATAAAGAGTAAATAAATAAGAGAAGTTAGAGTTGTTAGTTTTATTTTTTTTTGAAGAAGAAATATTTGCTTCTAGTTTTTATTTTCTTTGAATTTTTCATTTTGAGTAACTTAAGGTGTAATAGGTGTAACTAGATTATTTAGCTAAACAGAGGCCCCGTAGGGATCCATTTGTGAGAGTATAAGCATTTACTTGATGTTAAGTCTTGTAGTTTAGTGGTTGGGGTTCTTTGTTTTTTGGTTATATTGAATATGTTTTAGGTATTCAAGAGTATATTTCCTCTCTCTTAAAGTATCTTTTAGTTTATTTTAGTTAATACTGGCAAAATTTTAGCACCAAATTTTTGTTTACTTTTTGTTTTTAATAATCTACAGAAAGTGTTTTTTTTTAATTTCTTGTATTCATGTTTCTTTGTTTATGCTTTTATATTTCTTTTTGATTCTGCAAAACTTGTTTTGTTTTTGTTTTAATGTTTTTACTATTAAGACTTATCTTTGTTTTTTTTTTTTGTTGAACTGCTATACTGGTTTCTTGCATTTTTTCCTTGTATTATCTTTCATTTTTTACTTCTACTTTTGTTACAGGTTTTTGTTTTATCTTTTGAATTATTTCTGTTTTTGTTGTCTAATATTGTTCTTTTAATTTGTTATATATTTGTTCTAAAGTAGATTCTATTATTTTTGCATAGTTACTTTGCTCTACTATGCTTAACTTCTTTTTTGACTGCTCTTTCTTTGCTTTTTCTATTAACTTTTTTGTTATTCTTAATAATGCAACCTTGTCTAAATTCTGCTTTGTTAGCATAATGACAATTTTGTCTTTTTTGTTAAGTATTATATATGTTTTATCTGCTTGTTTAAAAAACACTCTATTGTGCATACTATTAATAGCTCAATATGCTCTCTTAATATATATTGTTATTAAACTATTATTACATTCTTCCAATATATTTATATTTTCAATACAAGTTGAACACATGTATGTTTTGCTTGTTTTTGCATATGATTAATTTGCTTGTTTGTTTATATTCTTGTGATCAAAACAGATTTATGATATCGATTAGTGCCAATTCTCAGAAGTCTTATTGTTTAAAAGGTTTTTTATAATATTGCTAATTTTTTTTTATATAATTTCTTGAATAAAAGATAAGTTATGTGCAGAGAAAACTTGTAGCAGGTTTTCAGTAATTTTTCTGCTAAGCTGATATTTATATTCTCTTTTTTATAGATTTCTGCATATTTTTCTCTTATATAGCAAAGAGTGTTTTTTCTTGTTTGTTGTAAAGCTTTAGAATCTTTAATGTTCTTTAATGCAGAGCTAGCTTTTCTTGTTTTATATCTGGCAAAGAAGTATTTTGTAGATTTTTCTCCTTGTTCAATCCATTAGGCTTTAGAACGAGTTTGTCACTTTTCAGCAAACTGAGATAGTTCTTTCTAAAGGTCTAAGTTTAGCATATTAATTTGTGAATATAGGTAGTTGTTTTTAGGATTATATGCTAGTCTTTCTTTTAGTTAAATAATATTTTTGTTTAGTTTTGTAATTTTGTTTTCTGTCACTCTTGATTTTTTAAAGGCTTTAATAATAGATTGTATATATACTTTGTAGAAGTTCCAATCTTCTACATTTTCTAAATCTGCGATTTTATCTAATATCTCTTTTTTTAGTCTTTCATTCCTAAAACAGTTTTTATTAAATTTCCAGAAAGCAGATTCTTTGCCTTTAGGATTAAAGCTTAGGATGCACTTAACTAGCAGATAATCTAAATTTCCAAATTTTGTATTAACTTCTGAGATTAAGTGAGCATTGTTTTTGTTAACAAAAATATAGTTCAAATGTGTAGCCATAGTGCAATTGCCTTGAGTTTTCTGAAAAAAGATATAGAAAGGTTTTGTCTTTGCAAAGTTAGAGGAATCTAAGAAATTTTTAGTAAAATCTTAAAGTTGTACTTTTGTAGTATTATGTTGTGAACTGCCTTACTAATTCTATCTCTTTCTGAATAAAAGTTAGTATTAAAGTCATTTCTGATAATATTAATAGCATTTTCTTTAATATAAGAAGACTATTTTTCAAAAAAGAGTTTTCTGTCTCTTGGACTAGATGGAGTATATATGTTGGAGACTTGAAATATAAGCTTTTTGTACTTAAAATTGATAGTGATTATCTATTATTTAGATTTATTTTGATGTTTTTAAAGGTTATATCTTTGTTGCTTACAAGTATAGCTGTTTTGTTTGTTCAAATAGAGTCAAACATCTATTGGTTTTTAAGAAAATTTCATATGCTTTTATCATTTAAATTTGTTTCTTGTAGCATAATAAGGTTTAGTTTATATGATTTTAAAAGAGTTAAAATATTTTTTTGTTTTTTTTTTTTGTTTTTTTATTTAAGGTGACCTTTTTGGTCTTTTGACTTTTATTAATCATTTATCAGTATTGTGGTTCAATGAACCATTACAGGAGAGCGTACAATTGGCTACACGTGTAACTTTTCTATATTACCTATTTAAGGAGTTCACCTGAAGGTTCCCTACCAATTGCCATACCTAACATCCCTGCTTGGGTTTTCTACTTTAAACCCTCTGAACCTGTAATCTGTGTTAACATTACTAGTCATCTCTGATGTACCAAATCATCATTCTCAACCTTAGGACTAATTTATTCTTGAAGTAAACCCCCCAGAGCCTTCTGTACCTATTTTTACAGCTGACCTAGGTATCGCTATGGCAGAACCAACACTTGTGATTAGGACTAACCATTAAACCGCTATGCCCTTGTAGAGTTCACTTAGATCCCAGCATCTACTTCATAGCATAACCTGGTACATTAGTATACCCCTGCCTTTTGTCCAGCCTTTTTACCAAACTCCCAATCCAGACAGCTCGTGTAGGACTACGACCAGTCCATCGATATATCAGGTTGGCCCAATATCCTTTTTCTCCAGTTCGTTTCAGCAGCCTAGTTGGTGGTACCTTCGAGCCACCCAACCCAGAAGTTCTTGCCTGTCTGGCTATTACAACTAGGTACTACGACCTTGGTATCCATTTCCCTAGGCTAGCCTTTACAGTAGGGCCATCGAAGATCCAGCTACCTCTTTACTTGGGTCTTCCCAAATGGACTTCTTGTTACCTAATTTCAACGGATTTATATGGCCACAAGGACTTATCTAGTGTTTGCACTGCTTATTGCCGGTTTGCATTCCTTCATGTAACCACAACCTTGTCCCAAAGGACAATGTCATGTGACCTGTTACACGAATGCCCCATGACCTGCCAGTCATGCTGGTGTGATCACCATTACAGGTATCTAACCCAATTGTTAGTAACAGTTGCCATAATATGAATATTACATAGGTGATTATCCAAATTTTCGCTGTCAATAGGATTTGAACACCCAATCTACCACTTGGAGAGTTGACAACCTGACCACTTCACTAGGTTACCACACCCTGTATTTTGTTGTTTTTATTGATTGTTCAACTCTTTTACATTAAGAGTTGCAATTTTAAATTTGATATAATTAGTTATAAAAAGATTGCATAGTAATACAGATTTAAATCTAAGAGTTCTGTACTTTATTATGAGGATTTCTGTATAAAGCCTTTCTGATTGGCTTAGCCTTTTGTTTTGTAAAAGCTTTCTTATCTTTTTTCTTTTATATAAAACAACTATGAATTTCTCTTCAGCATTGTCAAAATGAAATTGCAAATTGATGTCATTTGCAATTAATACTAGAGAAGAGCTCAAAGCTTGTAGTTTTTCTGATTCTGTAATAATAGTACTAGTACTATTGTTAATAAGAAGGTTTTCTTTATTGACATTACTTAAAGTTTTATTATAAGAAACTTTCAAATCTTCTTCTATTGTTGCTAGGTTTTCTATATTTTCTTTTTTAATTATTCCAGAATTGGTTGTTTCTTCTGAAACAGCTAAAGAAGTTTTTTTAGTTTAATTTGTATCTATATTTAGATCTTCTGTAAGAATTTTTTGTTCTTGTATTTTGGAACTTTCCTTTTCTCTTTTATAAGAAATATTTCTGCTTTTTTTCTTGTTTGTATTATATTCTTTATATTATAATCAGAGTTTAACTGCTTGTAGGTATTGAGGATATTTCTTTTTAATATGTTCTTTTTTATCATAAAAGAAGCAGAGTTTTGGGGCTAAGTGTAATTCTGTAATAATTTTATTATTTATGAAAATATAAAATCATGAGATTTTTTCTTTCAGTTCAGGATCATTAGTAGTTTCAAATGTAATAATCTATTGATTTATTAAATATAGTATGCTCTTAATTAAAAGTGATTTAATTAAGGCAATTTTGCCTATATTATCAAAGGTTTTTCTAATTTCTTTTAAAATAAGGTCTTTGTCATCTAATAAAACATTTCTGATTTTGATTAGAAGAAAAGATCTTCTTGCATCAGAAGAAATGTAATCATAATATATTCTGTTAAAAATTTGTATTCTTTGGAAGCATAATGCTTTAGTTTTTTCTTGTTTAAAAAAACTAATTCCAAGTGAGTATGTGTATCTTTATTAATATGCAGCTTAGCTGCTATTATATTATGTTCTGCTGTTTCATAAAGTGAAATCATAATTTCATTTAGTGAGCCAGTTAGATATTGAATATCTAGAATAAGAGCATTATTATTTCTTAATTTTATATTATTTCTTGGTGAACAAGAAGAAAATATTAACTGTTCTCTTTTGACTTTTGCAAAAAGACTTGTCTAGGATCTGTTTGAGATTTCTTTGCTTTTGTTTACTTTAGTTAAACTCAAGTCAGTTGATGGCATTATGTATAGGTTTACATGTGTTGTTGTTGTTGTTACTAAATTTTCATTATTGTTGGGTTCTTCAGTACATATTTTATAATCAAACATGTCTAGTTTGTTGTTTTGGTCTTCTCTACTTTCAGAGCAACCTTCTGTGTTTTCTAGCAAGACTTGTTCATCTCAACTAAGTATGCTATTGTTATTGGTGTCTGATTGTGCAGAAGTTACTAGAGCTGTTGGATAATTGCTTGCTGTTATAGTATTCTCTTTAGAGTAAGAACCCTTTTTGTTATGTACAATAAGATTTTCCATATTGGCATAATAATTAAATTTAGTTCTTTTGAATTTGCAAGCTTCAATAGTTGAAGTATTATGTTTTTTAGAAACAAGAGAAAGTACTCATGTTCTGATGCTGTTTTTAAAGAGGAAGAACTCTTAGATAGATTAATTTTGTCTTTTCTAAATTACTCTTAACCCTAAATACAAGTGGTCAAAAAAGAGAGATTATTGATCTTTTTTAGATATTTTATCTTTGATATACCTGTTATTGATTTTTTTAAGATATTTTAACAATATTTTAGAATTTATAAAAAATTTATATCTTAAGCCAAACCTACTGTTGCTATTAGTTTTTTAACCAATTTGTATATTAAGTTAAATTTGCTATTGCTATATTTGCAAATGCTTCAGATCTTAGCATCATGCAGTAACTTAGTATTATATTTAATATTTAACAAACTGTTTTCTTTTATAATAAAGACTGGAACTTGTTACATTTATAAACAGAGCAATTTAAATTATATTTAAAAAGTTTTTTTAATTTTAGTAATACTATACTACTATATATTGTAAGCTTTAAGCTTATTTAATAATATCTGTAAGACAATTCTAATTATATTCAGAGAGTTATACTAACTTCAGTAATATTATACTACTTTGCAAATTTTATCTTAAATTGATTAATTGATTTTAGTCTTGTTTGTTATAAACTTTTATATAGATATAACCAGAATCTGATTTGGTATTTTTTTTTTTACACAAAAAAGTTATATACTAATTTTCAAAATTTTTATTTCTGTAGTTAAATTATTTAATTGTGTTAAAGATGCTTTTAATTTTGGTTAAACTAATTTTTAATACAGACTATTCTTATATTTGCTACTTTACTTATTATTCTAGTTTTAGTTATTTCTAGTTTATTCTTCTAATCAAATTTTTTTTTAAATTTTATTTAAAACTTATTTATACAAATTGTTGCTTTTTTTTTTTAAGCAAGTACTCTACAAGTTGGATGCAAAGATATTAGTACTGCCTATATTAGAAGATATAAAAATATAGAAGCTGTCTTATCTTTAAGAATTTTTATATATAATTTTTCTATAACTGTAATTTTTGTAATATTATTGCTATACATAATGCTTATACTTCACAATTGAATCTTCTTTTAGAAATTTTTTTTATTTCAAAATTGTATCTGCATTTGAATTTTATTACAAAACTTTATATCTGATTAATAGTTTTAATAGGTTACAAAGAAAATTTTCTTTAGTTTGACTCAAATTATTGCCTTGTCTTTGAAGAGTTTAAGAAGTTATTTGCTAAACTATAAGATCTAAAATGCAATAAAATCTAATTTTTATTTATTTAAAAAAAGTTAATATAGTAATAACTTTTAAAATTTGATAAAATTAATTTATTATTAAGCTAATTTTTTATTTTTTTATTTTATTTATATAATATTAAATAGAAATAATAATAATATTTTATATATTCAAATTTATAAACTACAAAAATAACATAACTGATTTTGAAAAAAATTTATATTAGAAAACAGGTTCTTCAGTATTAAGAAAAAAATAAAAATAAAAAATTAATAACAGTTTGTTAGAGCAACTTCTTAGAGAAACTACTCTTTAAAAAAACAAAAAATATGTCTCAACCAAATTATTAATTAACATCATCTACTAAATAATCTTAACTTTGTAGTAACCAAAAACAGTTCTATACATATTCCTATATAAATATTAATTAACACAATAGAACATTACAAAACTAACAACAAAGAAGCATGAATACTCTTCCAAAACATGTTTAAAGCTTTAATAAAATTAATATTAAATGCCTACTAGATACTTGCAAATATATTAGTATTCTTCAATTTGGGCTCAATTTTATCGAATATCTATACCAAGATAGAAAAGCTAAAGCAATTACAGCCTATAGCTTTACTGATTCTATTACACTTTATTTAGGCATAGAACAAAGAGAAACCTATTTTTCATTACTCTGAAAAATCTATTATAACCCTATCTTCAGTTATATAAACTCAAAATATAGTTCAAATCTTCTTAAAATATCATTACAATTTCCTCTTAAAAACAATCTTCTTAACTATATTAACTCATACAACAATACCACTTCTTGTCTTTATAAATGATATAGTCTGGCATTGCAAATCTAAAAACAATTTGCAAAAGATTTTAGATGACATATCTGAACTATATCAACTAAACAATATTTAAGTTAACACATCCAAATCAGATCTTATTCACATACTATCTAACAAAAAAATATCATTCAATAGCACTTCAAATATAATACCTTTAAACTTTAACAATGAACTAATTTTATTTCACAAATCTGATGAAATAATAAGATATCTAGAAATTTTTTTAGATGGCAAAGGCTCTACTAAACCTATACTCAAAAAATTTTTTAGCAAAACTTCTTAATTTATTTATATTATCAATATAAAAAACTTCTTTTTATACAAATATTCTGATTATTTAATTTATTTTATTACTATCAATTAAATATCTACTTTAAATATGTTCTCCTTCACAAAACAAACTTCAACAATTATCAAGCCTTCTAACAAAATGCACTAAACATATGCTACACCTATCTACTAATACAAACAATGATATACTTACTAACCTACAACTACTTAACATTCCAACATTTAACAAACTTATATTACAAGTCAGTAGCAGTAATATAGAAAGATGTTTTAATACTAACACACTTCTAAACCAAATCTTTATATATCAGGTTAAGAATTGGCTTTTAAAATATAGAAACCATCTCTAATTCAGAATATAATTCTAACTAACTATAGGAAAACTACCAACTACACTATAATATCTCAACTTCATCATTTATACAAAAATAATATCTCTATTAATAATACTTATTTAAACCAATTAACAATCTACAAACATACTAATCAACTGAACAACATTTATTATTTTATTGTAACTCCTAACAACCCAACAACTTTAAGTTTTAAAAACAATAGAATTCTTTTCATAGAATAATTACTCACAGCTAATAATCACAATCTTCTTTCTTAGAAAAATATATATCTCAAAACTCTTAAATCCCCATAAGGTTCTATTCCAAAATGGTTTAAAATACTTTCAAACCAAATATCTGATCAGCCTATTTTGCATATATGATCTAATCTTCAACTCCAACCTACTAACCCATTTCTAAATACATTAAATCCTATTACATACTAATTTACTATCTCAAAAAATATATGATCACTTTATATTTTATCTTCAGATTGGCATATTGGCAAAATAACTAATACATTTAACTCTCAAGTACTCTTTCAAAAATATCAAATTATGAATTCAACAACTAACACAATCACATTTCTTCTACATTAACAATGCTTCAAATAAACTACAAACAAATCATTAATCTTAAATGCAAAATACAAAAAAGAAAACAAAATTTCAAATTTAACATAAACAACCAAAAAATCAAAGCACTTCAAAGTATTCATGCAGACCTATATAAACTAGCTTTAAAATCTCTACTATCTCTTTTATTACTCTTTTCAGAAATCCTTCTAATATAAAATACAATACCCAACCCTATATACCAAAATCAACTCATAAACTTTCACAATAAATTACTATCTTTAAAACCAACTAATATATATTTTTATACAGATGCTTCTATACTTAACTCACAAACACACAACACTACTACTAGCATAATCTGGATTCTGAAAAATAACACACAAATTAAATTTAATATTTCTATAAATCTTGCACCAAACTTAACACATGCAGAACTAGTAGTACTTATACTATTATTTCTTATTCTACCTTTTAACTACTCAATTTATATCTATTTAGACAGCTTATCTACTATACAAACTCTTACCAATTTAATACCTTATAACTACAATTTCTAAACTAAACAAAATAACTAAGATATTATTCATATTCTAAACTATTTAACTGAACTTAAAAATATAAATTATATTATGCACAAAGTTAAATCACATTCAAACAACACTTTATATAATATTGCTAATGCTTTAGCCAAACAAGGTGCTAAAAAAATAGAACTAAAATATAATCTTGACCATCTTTATTTACCTACATTCTTTACTTGAAAAGAAATCCTAATTACATACAAACTTCATAAATTCTGTAAAAATCTTTTTTCTATTCAAACATTTAACAACCTTCTTTAACTTAAACTACTATAAAATCTTTCTACTATAAACATTCTACTATTTACTGAAATCATTAACTCTCAAAATTCTAATTTGAAACTCTATTCAATTAGAAACAAAATTTTTCTTAATAACTTGGCAACAATATCAAATTTAAATATTCACTATTTTCTACTCTATTTAACTCCAAATTGCTTCTATTGTAACTAATATGAAAATATAAAATATTTACTTTAATGCTTACTTCATACTTACAATTCACAAAACATTCTTATCAATAAAATCACTAATATTTTAAGCTTTTTAAACTTTTCAGAAACTTTATCACATACCATAATTCAAATTTTCAACTTACAAAATCTCTCTGTAAACTCTATTATATATAATATAATACTTTTACTTATTCAAGGCACAATAACACTCAACCAATATAAACAACTTTAACTAATTCTAAAAAAACTAACAATTTTCTTATTTTTTTATTTAACTTTTTACTCAACTGGTTCAACCTAACTATCTAGCAAACTCATAATATTAAACAACATGAATGAGAATCAGCATGAGAAATTACTGTTCTTACTAAAAGAAAAAACAATATTCAATTACTTACTATACAACCTTCTAATTTCAATAACAATATATTTACATTCAATACTGATATAGACCAACTTATTTTTAAAACTCTTTCTTAAAATTTTACTATATATACCTATTTTTATTAATTAAAATAATCTTAAGAGTTCCTTTTACCCTTTTCTGTAGTTAATAATTATAATAGTTGATTTAACTAAAAAAGAAAATTAAAGGTTAATATCATGCTAGATGTTATTATATATATAGCAACAATAGTATAGTTTAGGAATATTTTATTTATATATTTATTTTATTTTATTTTTTTTGGTATTAAGGTGACCTTTTTGGTCTTTTAATTTTTATTAATCATTTATTAGTATTGTGATTCAATGAACCACTACAAGAGAGAGTACAATTGGCTATATGTATAACTTTTTTATATTACCTATTTAAGAAGTTCACCTAAAAGTTCTTTATCAATTGCCATATATAACACTCCTGCTTGAGTGTTTTACTTTAAACTCTATAAATCTGTAACCTGTATTAACTCACTGGGTTATATCCAGATGCCCAGATTATTATCTCAACCTTAGGACTAATTTATCCTTAAGGTAAACTACCTATAGCCTTCTGTATCCATTTTTACAACTGACCTAGGTATTGCTATAGCAGAATCAATACTTGCAGTTAGGGCTAGCTATTAAACTGCTATGCTTTTGTAAAGTTCACTTAGATCTCAGCATCTACTTCATAGCATAATTCCAGTACTTTAGTATATCTCTGCCTTTTCACCTGTCTTTTTACCAAACTCCTAATCTACATAGCCCATATAGAACTATGATTAGTCCATTAGTATATTGGATTAGCCTTATATCCTTTTTCTTCAGTTTGTTTCAGCAGCCTAGTTGGTAATACTCTCAAGACTTCCAACTTAGAGGTTCTTGCCCATCTGGCTACTATAACCAGATACTATGATCTTGGTATCTGTTTCTCTAGGCTAGCCTTTACAGTAGAGCCATTGAAGATTCAGCTACTTCTTTACTTAGGTCTTTCTAAATAGACTTCTTGTTACCTAATTTCAACAGATTTATATAGTCACATGGACTTATCTAGTATTTGTACTACCTGATTTGTCAGTTTGCATTCTTCTGTATAATGCCATACTTACACAGATGCCCTATGATCTGCTAGTCATGCTGGTGTGATTGCCATTACAGATATCCTAACCTAATCATTAGTAACAGTTGTTATAATACAAATATTATATAGGTGATTATTTAAATTTTTGCTGTTGATGGGATTTGAACACCCAACCTACCACTTGGAGAGTTGACAACCTGACCACTTCACTAGGTTGCCATACCTCTTATTTATATATTTATATTTAATTGATATATCTATATATTACTATTTTTTCTACTTAATATTATATAATAAAAAAAAAAAAAAAAGTTTTTTAATAATTTTTAGAAAATTTTTAGAAAAATTAGAAAACAAGCTATAACTCTGAAGAGCTGATTAATCAATATATAAAAAATAAAAACAAACAAATATGTAATTTTAAATAAACAAATAAATAAACAAACTAGCATATGCAAAGATAGAATAGTAAGCATAAAACATATTTGCACAAACAGAGTACAATAACAAAAGCAAATATAAATATTAGATTAGCAGTTAATTTAAAATATTCTAGAACTAAACTAGAGTATTTTAGAAAGATAAAACAATAACTAAAATAGAAAAAACAATAGCAAATCTTAAAAAGTTTAAAAAACATTAGCAGAAAAACTTGCATATTTAAGTAAACAAAAGAAGCATATTGTATAAATAGATGAAAACATCACAAAATTTTTAGATGCAAGTAACCTGATACAAGTATATATTATAAGAATTTTGGTAGACAAACATAAAAATATTTACGTAAAAGACCAGGCTAATGATGATCAGACCCAACGTACAGGGCAGACTATAGTATTCTTTGCAACTGTGAAAACTAAGTATACAGCAAGTGCATCTATAGAAGGAAACTCAAACTTCTCAAATCACAATTTATCACATCCTTTTAAGAACCCTTTTACTGAAAATATATTTTCATCTACCTCCAAAAAACCTTATATACCTAACCTTTTTATTAATACTCTAATAAACTCAAACACTACTAACAATAATCAAAACTCACTAACAAAAGATCTAAATAATACTATTGACTCATCAACAACAAATATTAGTAAAGGAAAAACCAATTCACAAATCTTCAATCTATCTAAATTATATAATCCTTTAATATGTTTCAACAAATTTCTCTTATTTTACAACTTACAACTCTTACCAACATCACAATCAATAGGCTCCTTTTTAAAATTTATTTAAACTGACTATCCAACATATTATTCTGAGCAATACATTAACATCTCTATTAAAACATCTAACAATAATACCTATAAAGAAGTCCATATTCATTTTTTACAAGAAACCAATTTTTCACCTAATTTTATTTATATCTTTTTTCAAAAACTTCTAGATTTTCAAAATGTTCTACTTAAAACAAACTGTTTTTCAACAAGATTCAAAATACCATCTCTTCTAAATTGCCAAAAATCTTTCTTACCAACTTCACCTCTTAATCTAAATCTACCTTTCAATACAACATATATTAATAACAATTTCTTATTACCAGAAAATCCAGATATCACAAAATCAATCAAAATATACTCTTTTAATATTAACAGTCTCTTAGACAATTTCAAACAACTTAGCCTAATTGACTTTATTTTAGAAAATCAAATAGATATTTTTGGAATTTCAGAACCATATTTATCTACTAAAGAGGCAAAATTCTTAACCTTATCTCAAAAACTTACAAATTACAAATGCTTCTGGACATCTAGCAATGCTTGCCAAGGTGATGTAGAAATATTAATTCACAACTCCCTTGTTAAGTATATTAGAAAAATTCAAATATATAAGAACTTTATTTTAGAAATTGACCTATTTCTTAAAAACTTTTAAATCAAACTTATTCAACTATATTTTCTAACTCAAGAGAAAAAACAACTTAGAAAAGATATTCTCTTATATCTTACACTTATTCTTAATCAAACCAACTACAAAATAGTTTTTATAGAAGATCTAAATAGAGTTTCTAATCCTAAGCTTGACAAATTACTGCCAAAAAGCTCTAATACATTAGAATACTCTCTTCTAAAACTTCTTAAATCTTTTCAATTCTATAACACATATAGGCTTTTCTTTTCTTTAACTCTAGCATTTACATTTATATATAACAACAGTCATAGCAGAATTAACCAAATATGAACTAACATTCATATTATACTTCTAGATTATACTGATATCCTACCTAATCCATTTACTCTATCTGACCACTCAATAGTATCATTTGAACTCACAATTAACTTACCTAAAACAAACTTGCAACTACTCAAAACAAGAACTAAATATTAATGAAAACTAACTACAAACAAACAAATAGAAAATTACCAATCTTATACAGAACAAAACCTTCAACTACTTCTCACATCTATCATTAGCATCACTCAAAACTCAGAACTTAACAATATATGGAATCAAATTAACAAAGCTCTAACCAAAGCAGCTCAAAAACATATTTCATTTAAAAAAATCAAAATTAATCTTTATCAAAATAAACAACAATTACTCTTTCTTACACCACTATATAAACAACTTAAACAAGCAATTCATCTTAAAACAACTTTTAATAAACCTAACTTTTCACAAACTTATAACATATATACTAATAAATATTCACAAAATACTTTACTACCTCCTTCCTACTTAATACCAACTAATAACAATTCTGTTTCTACTTCACTCTCAACACTCCTTATTACTAAAATCAAAATGCTAAAAAAGCAAATTCTTAAAGAAAAGCATGAAAATACAATAAAAGAAATTCAAAACAAACTTGAAAAAAGAAACAACAACTTCTACTAAAATCCCAAAATATTCTTTTGAAATGTTCTAGAAAAACCAAATAATAGTATAAACTTAGATTGACTTCTCTCTAATAATACATTTATTACTTAACTAACTGAAATAAAACAAGCTTTACAATTTTATTTTCAAGACTACTTTCAAAAACTACCATATTCACCAATTCATGAAAATATGAACTTTACAAACCATATTCAGAAAATGAACAATACTTTGTTAACCTTTTCTCAGAAATTACTTTAGAAGAGTAGAACAAAGTTATACATGACCTTTCTAACCAAAAAGCTGCCAGTTCTTCTGAAACCAACTATGAACATCTAAAACATCTAAACTCCAAAGGTCAAAACATAATTTAACTCTTTTTATCAAAATGCCTTACATTACAACAAACTCCAACATTATGAAAAACATCAAACATTTTTCTAATCCCAAAAAAATCCTCATAAGACTTTACTTTAGACTAAGTCAGACCTAACTCTTTGATCGAACCTATAAAAAAATGTCTTACTAAAATATTCACAACTTATCTTGATCAAATTATCACTCAGCATCACCTATTAAGTAACTTAAACTTTGCAGCAACTAAGAATAGCTCAACTCATATTCCTATACAAATATTACTAAATACAATTGAACATTACAAAACTAATAACAAAGAGATATGAATACTCTTTTAAGACATGTCCAAGGTCTTTGACAAAATCAATATTCAACAATTACTAGATGTCTGTAAATGTATTGGCATTCCTCAGACTAGTTTAAACTTTATTAAATTCCTTCATCAAGACAGGAAAGCCAGAGCAATTACTATCTATGGTCTAACTGATCCAATTACACTACACTTAGGCATAGAGCAAGGAGAAATCTATTCTCTACTACTTTGAAAATTTTACTATGACTCTATTTTTAGCTATATAAACTCAAAATACAACTCAAAACTCCTTAAAATTTTATCACAATCTCCATTAAAAACAATCTTCTCAACTACCCTATCTATCACAACAATACCACTTCTTGACTTTATAGATGATACAGTATGATACTGTAAATCCAAAAATGATCTTCAAAACATCCTAGATAACATATCTGAACTTTATCAACTAAATAACATACAAGTTAACACATCTAAATCAGATCTTATTCATATCTTGCCTAATAGAAAAACACTACTTAACACTACTCAAGATATAAATTCTCTAAACTTTAATAACCAACTAATTATACTTTATAAATCTAATGATTTAATTAGATACTTAGGTATTTTTTTAGACAGGAAAGGATCAACTAAACCTACACTTAAAAAATTTTTAGCAAAGTTTCTCAATTCACTCACAAAATCTAATACAAAAAACTTCTTTTTATACAAATATCTTAACTAATTAATACTATTCTTGTATCATCAATTGAATACTTATTTCAAATCTGCTTTTCTTCACAAAACTAGCTTCAATAATTATCAAGTCTCTTAACAAAATACACCAAACACATGCTTCACCTATCCACAAATATAAACAATGATATACTTACAAATCCACAATTATTTAACATTCCTATACTAAACAAACTAATTCTATAAGTTAGTAGTAGCAATATAGAAAGATGCTTTAACACTAATGAACTTCTAAACCAAATTACTATACACTGAATTAAGGAATGGCTTTTCAAAATATGAAAACCATTTCTAACAAAAAATATAATTTTAAAAAATTACAAAAAAACTACTAATTTTATTATAATATCTCAACTTCATCATCTATATAAAAACAATATATTTCTTAACAACTTCTATCTAACTTAACTGTCTACTTATAAACAAACTAACCAACTAAATAATATTTACAACTTTATTTCACTATCAAGTAATTCAACAACTTCAAGCCTTAAAAATAACAAAATTCTTTTTCTTGAATAACTCCTTATAGCTGATAATTTAAATCTACTTTCTTGGAAAAACATATATTTAAAAACTCTCAAATCTTCACGAGGCCCTATTTCAAGCTGGTTCAAAACATTCTTAAACCAAATATCCATCTCTCTTATAATATGTATATGGCCCAACATCCAACTTCTACCAATAAATCTATTTCTAAATACACTTAATTTAATTATATCTCAATCTGATAACATCAAAAATATATGGACAATTCACACCTCACCTTCAAACTGGCATATAGGCAAAATAACAAACAAATCCAACTCATTACTACTTTTTCAAAACTACCAAATTATCAATTCAACATCCAACACAATTTGCATTTCTCTTATATTGACAATGATTCAATTAATTACAAAAATACCATTAACTTAAAATATAAAATACAAAAAAAACAACAATACTTTAAGTTTAATATCAGCAACCAAGAAATTCAAGCACTTCAAAATATTTACTTAGAGCTCTACAAACCAGTTCTCCAATCTTTACTCTCCCTTTCAATACCTTTCTTGAAAATTCTTTTAATATAAAACACAATACCTAATTCTACTTACCAAAACTGACTCATCAATCTTCATAAAAAAATTCTATTGCTGGAACCAACCAATCTAAACTTCTATATAGATGCTTCTATACTCAATTCACAAACAAATAACATCTTGACAGGCATTGCTTGAATCCTTAAAAAAGATATACAAATCAAATTTATGCTTCTATAACTCATATACCAAACTTAACACAAGCAGAATTAGCAGCACTCATTTTTTTATTTCTCATCCTACCTGCCAATTATCAAATTTATATCTACTTAGACAGTTTATCTACTATTCAAACACTCTTCAATACACTACCTTACTACTACAAATTACAAACTAAATAAAATAATTAGGATATTATACATATATTCAATTATTTAATAAAACACAAAAACATTAATTACATTATACACAAAGTTAAATCATATTCAAAAAATATTTTATACAATATAACTGATTCTTTTGTCAAACAAGATGCCAACAAGACTAAATTAAAATTTAATTTTGATCATTTTTATCTACCTACTTATTTTTCTTGAAAAGAAATTCCAATTATATACAAAATATGTAAATTCTGTAAAAACCTAATTTTAATACAAACATTTAACAAACTTCTTCAATTCAAACCACTACAAAACCTTTTAACTATAAACATTTTATTATTAACTGAAATTATTAATTTCCAAAACTCCAATCTTAAACTATATTCTATTAGAAACAAAATACTTCTCAATAATGTATCTACAATGCCAAATCTTCATACCTGTTATTTTTTTCTTTATTTAACTCCAAATTGCTTATATTGCAATCGATATGAAAGTACTAAACACTTATTTCAATGCTTACTTCATTTCTACAATCCACAAAACACTCTCACTAATGAAATCTTAAATGCTTTAAATTTTCTAAACATTACAGAAACCTTATCCAATACAATAATACAAATTCTTATTATACAAAACACTTCTCTCAACCTAAATATATATAATACAATATTATTACTTATTCAGGGTACAATAATCCTTAATCAATACAACTAACTTCAACTCACTCTAAAAAAACTAACTAACAATTTTTTTATTTCTTTATCTAACTCATTACTTATTTGGTTTAACTCTACTATTTGGCAAACCTGTAATACTAAACAACATAAATGAGAATTATTATGAGGAATTATATCTTCTACTAAAAAAAAAAACAATATTAACCTTACTGTTAATATTTAAAAAAAAAAAAAAAAAAACAATATTAAATTACCTACTTTTCAATTTACAAATTCTAACAATATTATTTTTATTTTCAACACTGATATAGATCCTTTTATTTCTAAAACTCTTACTTAAAACTTTACTATACATACCTGTTTTTACTAATTAAATATTCTTAAAAGTTCCTTTTACTCTCTCTGTAGTTAAGTTCATGTCAATTAACTTAACTAAAAACAGAAAGCTAAAGAATAATATCACACTAGATAATGTAGTATATAACAACAATAGTGTAGTTTAGGAATAATATTTTAGTTATACATCTATATTCAATTGATATATAAATGTATTCTTATTTTTTCTACTTGATATTATACAAATAAAAAAAAAAAAAAAAAACAGAAATATTCTTAAAAACCTTTTAAAAAAAAGATACAATAATAAAAAAAGATATTTAGTTAACCAAACAGAAATAATACATAAAACTAATATGCAAAATATAGTTTATAACAAAAAAAAAGATTAAAATAAAGAAACAAAAATAGAGATAGAATTACCAACATCACAACTAGAAATACAAGAGTTCTTTACAAAAAGAAAACACATATTAATAAAAAAAAATAATAGTTCTATAAAAAAAAAAAAAAAAGAACAAACAAACAGATAAAAAAAAATAAAAACTACTAAAATCAAAATAAAATAAAGTTAGAAACACTAATAATACAGTTGATAGTTCAAAAAAGCAGCTTTAAGTAAAGGTATTCAAAAGCTAAAGTAAAATTAATATGCAAAAAAAAATATAACAGATTTAACAAGCAAGCAAAAGCAATACTAAACAAAAGTAAAGAAAAAATTCTTGTAAGTTCAGAAAAAGATGTGATAATAGACAGTGTCTTTGCTAATAACAGAATATAGTATATATGATCTAGAAACAGAAAAGTTAAAAAAATTAATGTTTTTAAGATACAATAATAGAATAAAACAAAATCAAAATATAAAAAAAGAAAAAGAAACAGAAAAAAAAAGGCATAAAGATATTTATACATTAAAATAAGCTTTTAACATCAGCAAATTTATAAATACAAAATATTTTAAAAGATTTTGCACAGCATAATAATTTTAAAATATTGTAAAATAAATTTTAAAATTTTTGCTAAATGCAAAATATTTTGAAATATTTTAAAATATATTTCAAAATTATTATATTATACAAAAGATTTTAAAATATTTCACATTTATATTCTATATTGCAGCAATTTATTTTAGAATGTATTTTTTTTTTAATTTCAATTTTTTAATTTTTTTCAAATTTTTTTTATTTACTATTTTTTTCAAATTTTTTATTTATAAATTTTTTTCTTTTTTGTCTTTATTAAACAGTTTAATTTTTTTTTTTTATTATTAAGGTGACTTCTTTGGTCTTTTGATTTTTATTAATCACTTATCAGTATTGTGGTTCAATGAACCACTACAGGAGAGCGTACAATTGGCTACATGTGTAACTTTTCTATATTACCTATTTAAGGAGTCCGCCTAAAGGTTTCCTACCAATTGCTGTATCTAACACTTCTGCTTGGATGTTCCACTTTAAACCCTCTGAACCTGTAATCTGTGTTAATATCACTGGTCATCTCAGATGTACCAGATCATCATCTTCAACCTTAGGACTAATTTATCCTCAAGGTAAACCCCCTAGAGCCTTCTGTACCTATATTTATAGCTAACCTAGGTATTACTATAGCAAAATCAACACTTGCAGTCAGGGCTGACCATTAAACCGCTATACCTTTGTAGAGTTCACACAAACCCCAGCATCTACTTCACAGCATATCTGAAATACTTTAGTATACCCCTGCCAGTTCACCAAACTCCAATCCAAATAGCCCAGTAGGACTTACAACCAGTCCATTGGTATATCAGGTTGGCCTGATATCCTTTTCCTTCGACTTGATCCAGTGGCCTAGTTAGTGGTACCTCTCACCTAGAGGTTTTTGCCTGTTCGGCTACTTTGACCTTGGTATTTGTTTCATAAGGCTAGCCTTTACAGTAGGGCCATCAAAGATCTGGCTATCTCTTTACTCGGGTCTTCCTAAATGAACTTCTTGTTACCCAATTTCAACAGATTTATATGGCCACAAGAACTTATTTAGTGTTTGCATCACCTATTGCTGGTTTGCATTCCTTAGTGTAACCACAACCTTGTCTCAAAGAACAATGTCATGTGACCTGTTACACGAATGTCCCATGACCTACCAGTCATGCTGGTGCGACTGCCATTACAGGTATCCTAACCCAATCATTAGTAACAGTTGCCATAATACGAATATTACATAAGTGATTATCCAAATTTTTGCTGTCAATGGATTTGAACACCCAATCTACCACTTGAAGGGTTGACTATTTATATATACTTAGCTATAGGGCTTTATATATATTTATATGCTTTTATAGATTACAGAGTTTTTATCTCTAGCTAGAATTGAACTATTAACCTGTTTGTAGAGAGAAGATGCCTAAACTACTAAGCTACAGAACCTAACTTTTATATTTATATTTTCTTATCTAAAACTTAAACTATAGTATTACAATTATTATTATTTTTTTTACTTAAATAGCTATGCTGGTAACTTTTTTTATTAAGAAAATATTAATATTAATGCTAATACTACATACTTAATTTCAAAGTTCTAACTCTTCTGATTGCTTTCAAGAGTACTTAAAAGTAACCTATTTCATTAGGCTGTAACAAGTTACTATCTGAAAGGCTATTTCTAACTGTTGCTCTACAATAGAATATTACCAATCTGATAATACTTTCTTATAAAAAAGTAAAAAAAATAAAAAACAAAAAAAACAATTCACAACTCTTCCCTGCAGATCTCTCGACCAAAATTATCGAGAAGCAAAACGAGAAAAATATCGCAAAACACACTAAGAAGCAATACTAGAACCCTTAGTAGAAAAGAAAGAGCAACAAAATTTACACCTAG
>CAJVQA010001146.1:0-27293 GCA_910591915.1 Cetraspora pellucida | reverse complement strand
ATCAAATTATATATTAAACATCCAAATCTAGGTGAGCTTTGACTACTCTAGTAGGTTTAGGTTGCAGATAAACTAGTTTGAGCTTTTATTCTTGCATGTAATTTTCAATTTATTTGTTTTATACAAATAGTAGTAGATATATAGTTAGCAATTTAATAGTTAGCTCTGACTGCAAGTATTGGCCTTGGCTATAGCATATATATATGTAACTATTTTAAATTATTAATAAAGATATAAGCAAGACCTTATCTTAATACTAAAAAAAAAATAATAATTAATTAAATTATTAAAATAAATAAAGGCTAAGATAAATCAAATTATTCAATAACTAGTAAAGAGTCAAGGCAGACATGACTAATAATATTAAAATTAAAAAGCTAAATTTCTATAATCTTAAAAATATTAAATATTAAAAGTATAAGTTATAATATATATCAGTTTAAAAATTTTAACAATAAATATTTAATTATTAGCTTTTTGTTATTATAAATATATTATAATCTTTTATTATACTTTTTTTAAATTTAGTAAAAAAATTTTAAACAATTAAAAAATATATATAATTTAAGTTAGAATTTTAGTATTTCTTAAATTCAAATTAAATTAAATATTAAATTATATATATTCTAATTTGAATTTAATTTAATTTAAATATTTAATCAAATATTTAAATTTAATTTAATTTTAAAAAACTTTTTTTAAATTTTAAAATATTAATTAGTAAGAATAAAACTTAATTTACAAAAATTTTTATTATATTAATTAATTATAAACTCTTAAGTATTTTTTAAACAAAATATTCTAACTAAGTTAGCTGTAAGTATAGAATACAGAAGACTTCAGTAAGTTTAGTACAAAGTTAAATATAATGAACTAAGATGCAGTTAATAAGATAAAGATAAATATAAGAACTAGAATGTTTAAATAAAAAACTTATAAGCAGGTTTTAGATATATTAACTAGTATAAAACCTTTAAGTAAACTATTTAAATTAGACAATAACTAAAGTTATACAAGTAGCTAGTTGTATACTCTTTTTATTATTACTTTTGTAGTTATTATATACATAATTACAAGCCAAATACTATCAATAAACTTCTGGATTATATTTACTTATCTTAATATTAAAAAAAAATATTTTTTTAAATATATTTAAAAAAAGATTTATTATATGTATATTATATTATTAAACTTATAATAATATTAGCTAAAGCTCTATTTAATAAATTTAAAATAATAAGAATATTCTTATAAATAATCAAAAAAATATAATTATTAGCAACTAAAATTGTTAATATAATAAAACTGTAATTATTTATATTGTTATATAAAATTTTGTAAACTTGATATATATTACTTTTACTAATATCTTTTAAATTTTTTAAAAAAAATTAGTTGTTTATATTTTATATATAATTATCAATTAAAAAATGCTTTTATAATATAGTAACTTAGTAAAGTGAATAAGTTGTCAATTCTTTAAATAGTAAATTGTAAAAATTTAAATAATTATTCATATAATATATAGATAATATCTGTAACTATGATCATACTAGCATAACTAACAGATTATTGAGCATTTGTGTAATCTTAGTTATATAAAAGGATAAAAACCTGTACTAGGCAGTACAAACTTAAGATAAGTTTTTATAACTATATAAATTTGTAAAACTAAAAAAAAACTAAAATTCTTTTATAAAAAACTAAGTAAAGAGATAATACAGATTTTTAATAATACTACTATAAAAACTAGACTAAAGAAATAAATACCAATATAAAAAAATTAGATTAACAAGAATCTCTAAGTAAAAAGTATTACTAATTAGATTTTTAGATTGAATCAGAGAAAAAGAATATTAAGCAAACTCAATATATTAAAAACAGATCACAGTTCTTTTAAACTATTTAAATTAGAAGTTTAAGAATAAAATAAAAGTATACTAAAATACTAAAGATATACTATAAAATAGATACTAAAATATAAGTAAACTCTACAAAAACAAAATTTTGTTAATAATTTGTAAAGTAGATAGATAGTTAACAAAAAAAGATTACTAAATCTTACTAATAAATGTTATATTTTAAAATATATAATGGCTTGAAAACTAGTTTAAAAGAAAAAATACTATACTGTTTAGATGCTATACTAGTTAAGTAATACAGAAAGTATAATAATAATTAGATAAATAATCTTCTAATAGATTATAAATATAGTATTTAGTATAGAACCCTAAGGTAAACTACTTAAATAGACAACTAAAAGTTGCAAATATAATTAGTTGTACTTTTATTTCTATAAAAATAATTGTAATATTAATTCTAATATATTAATAAAATAATTATAATAAAGTATAACCTCTAATAATTAAAAAATATTTTTAAATTATTTGATCAAGCTTGTTAAAATGTTTCTTTACAATGATTAAATTAATTTTTTTTATACAAATTTCTGACAAAATCTGAATAATATAAAAGACTAAATTAAAATAGTTTTTTATAAAATGTTTTTACTAGACCTGTTTAAACCCTTTATTAGCAAAAAATAATTACAATTATTACTGTATATAATCTCTATTATGCAGTAATTTGCTTCTGATTTGTTAGACGAAATTTTAATTTTTTATATTTTTATAATAACTTACTAATTGTATTTTTTTATACTTATTTAATACAGTTACTTAATTAGAAGGTTTTAGTATATTATTATTTTTTATTACATATTTAAAAGTTGTTTTTTGTGATTTTAAAGCTTTATGCAATTTTATAAATATTAGAATTTTTAAAATTATTAAAAGTCCAAAGTGCAAAACTTATTGTATTTTAATATAAGCTTAAATTAGTTTTTTAATATTTAATTTTTTTGTTATTTTTTTTGTTTTATTTTTTAAAAATTTTTATAACTTATATAGTGTTTAGTAATAGATATATATACATAATATGAAATAGATATATATACATAATATGAAATTTGGTTTAATATTACATCTTTAAAATTGTTAAAAAAATTATATTCACATATGCTTATAATAAGCACAGTATATTAAATTGATGTAATTGCTATGTAACAGTGACAAATAAAAAGTTAAATAAATGATTTATTAAATGTAATGAATTACTTTCAAATAAATTAAAATTAATTATATATAAAATTATTTGAAATATAAAATAAAACAATTGTATATAGAACTTTATAAAAGTAAATTATATTTTCTGTATTGTGTATAAGATCATTAAAAAAAGAATTAAATTACTAACACATAAGATTATTCAAAAGTAAATTAAACAAATTGCACACAAAATAATTAAAGTAAGTACTATTTATTTTACATTTACTATGATTGCATAACTGGGTTTTTTGATTTGTAATTACTAGTTAGTATAAAAACTAATTTTACTTTAACACTTATTATTTTTAAGAAACATATTATTTTATCGTAATTCTTATTTGAAAAATAAAATTCTTTTAGTTGATGTGATACTATTACTAGTATTTAAAGCAAAGGTTTTAAAATTTTCTTAGTCAGCATAATTATTTAAAAGGTTTTTAATAATTCTTCTAGCTAATATGATAATATCATTTATTGTGAAGGCTTTAAAATAAAACCTATTGCACATTAGATCATTCAAAGTATAAATTAAAAACTGGATAAAAGTATAAATTAAATTAATTGTGCCAAGGTGTAATTGAGCATAAGATTATTTAAGTTATTTAAAATATAAATTCCTATATTATAATTAACATTTATAGTATCAGTATTTATTAATAATTAATATAAAAATTTGAAAGTTGCACAATACTGTAAAGAGGTAGATTACTTAAAAAAGTATTTCGCTGAATTATCATATGTCCAGTGATCAAAATCTAATGAATTTTATACCAGTTGATTTGTCTTAGCGAGACTAATTACCCATATTCACCTTATATATAATTTTTTGAAAATAAAATTAAAAGCCAGGTTGCCGGGTCACTTAAAAATTTTATGAGAGCCGATATATTAAGTTTGTATGGTCTTATATAAATATATTTAAAAATTTTTATACTTAGAATTTTATTTCTAAATTTTAATAAAATTTTATTATAATAGTTATTATAAAAAAAATAATATATATTTTTTTTAAATATTAACGGTGAAAAATTATATATTTTATTATTTTAAAGAAATAGATTAATATACTATTTTAAATAATTTTATAAAAGTAAATTAACCATTTTAATTATTAAATACAAATAATGTTTTTAATAGAAAATCTTTTTTTTTAACTAAACAAGCTCTTCTTGTTGACTAAACAAGAAAATATTATTAACAGATATAAAACAAAAATTTAATATTATCAAGATAATTATTATAACTATTGGTTGTTAAGTTTGGAATTATACGTAATAAATATACGTATAGTTAATATTAATCCAAAACTGGTTTAATATTATCTGATTTCAAAACATCATCTGATTTTAAAACATCCGATTTTAAAACATCACATCATCCGATTTCAAAATACAAAAATATCATCCGATTTCAAAATACAAATTCAAATATATACCTGACCTTTATAAATGCATTTTTCTTATTTTTCTTAAAGTATACATTATTAAAGTATGATTCAAAGGGCATGCACTTAGAAAGGTTTAACTGAATTATCCGAATTTAACATCAATCGATCCTAACAATTATCAAATATATTAGACATAATTATCAAAATGGGATTTGATTTGAAAAGGATAATGTAAAGTATTTATTTCTTGTGAAAAATATTTAGAAATAAGCATAGCAAGAGGATATGTAATTTAGGAGATTGCTATCAAAATGGAATTGGAATTGAAAATATAATCATGAAGAATTAATTTATTATTAAATATCAACAGTGACAACAATGATGGGAAATGCTTAATGGAATATATGCTAACTTGAAATCTGTTATAAAAAATGGAATTATTGTTAATTAGAGTTGAAAAGAATGAACATGAAAAATTCATTCATTATCAAAAATCAAAAAGGACGAATATAAAGTTTAACTAAATGCAGGGATGGAAATGAAATGCAGGGATAGGAGTGAAGTGCAAAGATAGGAAATGTTAAAGGAATACATTATATTGGATACAATTATCGGAATGGAATTAGTCATTTTTTATGCTACATTATAAATTTATAAATTTCTTTTTATTAAGGTAATTAAAAATAATTAAAGAACGGATACAGATGAATATATTGATTTGTCAGACTGCTCATGATAGTTTCTATTTTATATAATTTAAAAAGAACTATTTATGAGAACAAATATCTATTATCATACAGTAAGTGTAATAAATTTGGAAAGCTGGCGTGTGACCTATTTCAAAGGTGTATAATGAGAAATTTGTAAAAGAGGTGAGTTTAATTATGTTTAAAGGTTTAATGATTATATTTAGTTATTTAAAGCATATCAATATTAAGATGTTATTGAAATGTTGACAATAAAAATCCAACATATTTTTTAGATGTAGTGGAATATCAAAAAAAGATGATTCTTATAATTACATTAGATCTTGGATCCCGATAACCTGGGTATTCGTTCAACACATATTTAGATAGGCTATTCCATATTCGTTTAGCAAGTTGCTTATCCGTATCGGTATCTGTTCCAGTCTAACGCAAAATGATCAGGAAGTCCGCTTGATTCAGCCACGTAAGAATCCGTTATATGTTTTTAAAGTATTATGCTAAGTGGGAGAAGATCATATGATAGTTATCCAATAAAAAAAAAAGCACGAATTTGTTTAAATTATGATCGCATATATTTTAAGATAATTACTAATATGGCTCGGGATAATTCTTTCAATGTTATAGAATATATGTTCATAAGCAGCCTATTCAAAACAAACATTATTTAATTTATAGCTAAAATTCTTTGTCTTTTTCAATAGGTGCAGAGGCAAATATCAAAAAAAAAAAACATGTAAGTAAATTTGAAAAAAATGATGACAAATAATTTATTCTCAGCTCACGAGTTCTTCAATAAGGAATTATTGGGTTACAAATTCCGAAAAAGTGGTTACAATGAATAAAAACGTGATTTATTAAAAAAATTATTATCGTTATTTATCATTACATAGTTTTTTTTTTTTACATTTATTTATTACGTATTAAGTTTTTTTTTTACATTTATTTATTACGCATTAAAGTTTTTTTTTTCATTTATTTATTATGCATTAATTTTTTTTTATTAAATTTTTTTTTTTATATTTATTTATTATTAAATTTTTTTTTTTATATTTATTTATTATTAAATTTTTTTTTTATATTTATTTATTATTAAATTTTTTTTTTTTATAAATATTTATTTATTATTAAATTTATCAATTCTTTGGAAGGTTGACAAGAACTTTCTTTTATTTATTATTATTAAATTTTTTTTTAAAAAAATAAAAAAGTTTTCAATTATATTTACAAATACCAAGGGATGAATCTTTCGAAACTACGATCATTACATTAGTGTAAATAGAAATTTCCACGAGTTTCGTACAATCAAATATTTATGCAAATGTCCAAAAAAGCATAAGATTTTTATCCAAGATAACGCATGCAGCCAGCTTGTCTAAGATTTAATGAACGTGCGCTTACGTGTATCTTTTAATATTAAATATAATTAAAATTTCAGTCAAATATTTGAAATTTCATCAAACGTTTACAAAGTCATCAAACGTTTACAAAGTCGGAGTGAAACGGATGTAGAAGTAACAAATACAAAGGTGCATATTCAGACATTAAATGAGATATACGTTGGATGTAAATCCCGAAGGTCTATGATTAGAAAAAAAGATATAAAGTTTCGGAATTGAATATACTATAAAGGATACAGGAATATCTATGAATAATCACGAAGCATAATCTTAAAACATATTACGTGTTCGATGAATTTTCCAATAAGCAGTAAATTCTAAAATGGTGGAACAAAAAATCTATTAACAGGAGAGATGCATACATATAACGAATCATTATATCGAATCATTGTCTTGTTATCAATTGACGTCTATTATGTTTTAAACTTAGTAATTCATTTAATTTGACGCGGAAAATCGGAAAATTGGTAATCTGTACGTACAAACATCAAATTAGACCAATTGATATTTTAAACCAATTTTAAATGGATAGTGGTTTCTTTATGCGTAGTCAGATTACTTTCCTGTTATTTACCTGCTACAATAAAATACTTATCGTTATTTAAATATGTACATAATTTAAAAAAAAATATGTTAGATATTTAAAGAAAAATCAATCTAACCAAACATTAAATCTCGATAGCATTACAATGGTTTTCTGGCTAAATCAATCATTTTTATTGGTAATATAATATAAAAAAATCGTGTATATCAGATATAGTGGTTGTATACAAAGACAAGACATATCATTATTAATAAACATAAATAACATAAATATAAACACATAAATCGAATGCCACAAGACTTTATAATTGTTTTTCATTTGTTTAACGTTACAAAACTATTTAATGTATATATAGCATTTATACTATACTATTATATACCTAATACATGGTATATATGGTACATATACATGGTATACAGTATATACACAAATAAATAGATTTTATATATACGTAATACACAATATAAACAACTATACTAACAACTGTACTACTCAACAAAATAGAAATTTTTATGAGAATTTTGTACGTTGAAAATTTTAATATAAACTTTCTTCCGAATGTGTAAATATCTTTTATATAAATAGGCTCGCGTCGTTACGTTTCAACAATTTTTTGTTCTTATTATTTCATTATTACAGTTTAGCGGGATAAATAAAATAGAATATTATATGGCATCATCTATTGGAATATAAAGTATTTAAACACTTTACCTTCTATAGATCCTCGCATTTTTCGTTTTACTTGAACTTTCTCTTTTTTCTTTTTTTTTTTTTTTTTCTTTCCTTTTTTTAGACATCTTTAAAAATATATTTATTTATATTTATATAAATCTCTTATTTATTAATAATCTATTTATATTTATATAAATCTCTTATTTATTAATAATCTTATTCAATATGAATACACTTAAAGTTGAGTGGCCTTTGAAAACTAAAGACGGTGATGTAATAACAATAGAACAAATACCGATTGAACTAAGGAACAAAATATCAAAGTTAAACCGACAGGATTTGTTCCCACCAAAATTTGGCGTTGAGGAGATTGAGAAGCCGGAATTCAATTCCGACGGAAGCTTCAAGGAGAAGAGGTGGATGAATTGCTTTTTATGTTTTAGAAGAGTTTTGGGGCTATGTTATAAAGATTCTAAAACTGTATTCAATGGAACCGAGCTTTCCCAGCTTGCACAGTTGATCTGGCACGGAGCTTCCATTGAAGAAAGAAAAGTATATTCAGACATCTCTCAAGAACTAAAGAAAAAAACCTATATGCAAAATCCAAATTTTGTGTTCCGAAAAACCCCGAGGCCTACTGAAGATTATATTAATTATGGACCTGAAACCTTTGAAAAAAAAGGTAAAAGAAAACATGATGATGATGAATATGGCCAAAGAAACAAGAAACGCATAAACAAAAAAGACATTGGATCCTCAGATGTTGTAGTCCTCGGTACATCTGGAAATGAGGAATCTATCTTCACTTCCAGTACAGATTTTGTTCCTTCAAATACAGATCCAATTACAGCTAATATGGATACCATTAACTCCAGTACGAATTCCGTTTCAGATCTAGATTCTGTTGTTTCAAATTTAGATTCCGTTATCATGGATTCGAACCTGGATTGGTTTCCGTATAATGGTCAAGACTTCACTGATAACTTTACTAGTGGTGGGTCATATATACAAAACAACGTATCGGATACTGATTCCACTGCTGATAAAGTGTTGTGGGTACAAAGTTATGCACCTACCGTTGATCCTGGAATAAATATGCCACTTGGATTTTCCGAAAGCATGATTTTTTCAAATGAAATAATGTGGGATGAAAATTTTGAACAAACTTACGATATTTCAGAAAATTTTAATGACGGACACTTATTATTTTTCTAATTGTTGTACGGTATTAGAGAATATTAGATTTTCAATTATTGTACATAATTTTCATCGTTAGCATCGTTAGCATCGTTAGCATTTCTTTTTTTTTTTTTTACGCATAATTTTCGGCACTTTTTTTAATTCGCATTTAATTCCACATTTAATCCGCATTTAATCGCATTTAATCCGCATTTAATCCGCATTTAATCCGCGCTTTGACTATTTTTTTTAGTCATTAATCGATTTTATCTCGTTTATTGTTTCGATAGTGATAGTAATCCTCGATTAAGCACAAGACATAGCAACAAAATTCGATTCGTTAAAAATTCGATTCTTAAAAATTTAATACGCGAACATTGTAAATGTATATGGTCATGGCATTATAATAAAAAAAGAACATTTTTCAGTTAAAATTTATCTTATAAAATAACAAATAACAAGTGTAAAAAAGTGCGAAAAAAACGAAAGAGAAATTTTGATCAAGTATTTATTATTGCTTTCGATTTTGAAGTTTTTTTATTCATTTAATATTAATGCTAAAGTGCCAGAGATCATCTCTGCGATAAAAAAAAAACACGTTTGGCATATTACACAAAAGGCGTTACGGAGTTTGAAATTCCGTATTACGCATCCGCTTGTCTATCAATCTGCTAATTTTCTTCTATATTAAGTAATAATCCCTTAAAGATCTCAGTTATTTAATTCGGCAGTTTTAAATCGAGTTATATGTACATATAAGATTTTTATATGCGCATATCGATATATCATGTCAGATATAAAAAAGTTATATCATCATTTATCTTTATCATTATTTAGTGTTATCACTGACCAATGACAATGGCACGTGCCGATATAGTTAAAATAGTTATAATGTATTATTACATATGCAAGATAGGGTTTACAACTCACGTGAAATAATTTAGTGAAACGTAATGTTCGTCAAATGACGTTAGTATAACAAAGAAGTATAACAAAGAACTATTAGCATTAAAAAAAATATTACAAGATTAAAGTTTTTCTTTTACTCTTTATTTTACTTTATATATCAATTCTTTGTTGTCTTATGACTTAAGAAGTTATGTTGATACTAAGTCACAGGTTCATTGTTTACAGGAAACTTTAGTTCTATTTAAACTTTGTATATTAAGATATTATACACGCGCTATTCTTGTGATTATTCTTATTACTGCGTATATATATACTTCATATTTTAAAGCCACATTAAAGACGTATGTACATATACATATGAAGTAAGTCTGGGGGGCAAATTAAACCTTGACAAATTGAGACATAAGTTCAAAATTTCCCGGTATTTGTTTATAATTAAATAGATGATTGCTTAAAAAAAAAAAAAAAAAAAACTTATCTCTGTGCTTCATTTTCAAAAGGTGTACATTGGATATTTGTTATTCAATAAATATGCACAAATAACACGTGGTTTCAAAAGTATGCAATTCTGCAAACATAGAAGTCATGTTTACATTTGCATATTCCGTATTGTTTGAGTTCAAAGAATCTTTAATGCATATTATATAAATGTTATATAAATGTTATATAAATGTTATACATATTTGAATTTTTTTTTTTTTTTTTTTTTTTTTTTTTAAAAATATTATGAAAAAAAAAAAATAAACAAATATGTTGTAGATGAAAATTAAGAATAGGCATATTCTCGCGTTTCTAATGACCTTATTGATCATATGTACAAGGCATGTCGCTATTCGCCGTAATTATATCTAAATATTTGGTTGAATGCTTAAACATAAAGTCACCAGGTATAGATTAAAATTCATTTTCGGGAATTATGAGTATAAATTAATTTGATTGCAAGATCACGCGCTTTTCATGAGATTTTATCTTATGTAGTTGCGCGTCTTTTTTCCTTAAAAAGTTGTAAACTTTACTAATTAATTATAACAATGTCAAACTAAAATAAATGGTTGGATTTAATGTAGAAAGTAAACAACTATCATTATCTTTTTTTTTTAGCAATGTAAAATTATTACTGTAATGCCAGGTAACAATTGATAATCCCGATGATCCTCATTGTCTTAATTAATCTTATTTTAATGCAGTAATGCAGAGATTTTAGAGATAATGTAAGTAAATAGTCAATCGGGTGGTAATATTTTAGCACGTGTATATTTGTTATCAGTAATATATGAATGAATAGAGATCCTTTTAAAATATTCGGGTCACACCCTCTACAGTATAACCTCGATATAACGAAGCTCTGGGCTGGAGGTTTGCTTCGTTATATCAAAACTTATTAGTAATTTCGTTATATCAAAACTTATTAGTAGTTTCGTTATACCAAAACTTATTAGTGGTTTCGTTATATCAAAACTTATTAGTAATTTCGTTATATTAAAACTTATTAGTAATTTCGTTATACGTATTAAAACTTATTAGTAGTTTCGTTATATCAAAACTTATTAGTAATTTCGTTATACGTATTAAAACTTATTAGTAGTTTCGTTATATCAAAACTTATTAGTAGTTTCGTTATATCAAAACTTATTAGTAGTTTCGTTATATCAAAACTTATTAATAGTTTCGTTATATCAGGGCTAATTTAAACATAACAATTAGAAATAATCTTCGTTATCGTTATATCGAACTATTATACATTTATATACCGTATACTGTATTATTAAAATTTAAATCACTTTGCAAATTTGGTGTTAAACACTACTGGTATGTTTTACGTAGAACCTTTTTTTTTTATTTTTTTTTATTTTATTATATATTATTTTTCATACTATACGAAAAAACCTAATCAATTCAAGAACCCGATAAAAGCTTACATACATATTTACCCTTATACTACATAAATTGTCCAAAAAATTATCAAACTATCAGATTTATAATTATTAAAAGGAATCCCTCATTACATAAAATGTATAAAATGTCCAAAAAAGATTATCAAAAAATCAGCTTTATAATTATTAAAAGAATTATAAAGTTATTCTTCAAGCACCTTAAGTAATTAGTATGTAACCTAAACTTGTGATTTTAGGTACACTTAGCGTATATTTGTCAACGCTTTGATGGGTGACAATCCTATACCTAATTATCGCTATCCTAATTATCGCTATCCTAATTATCGCTATCCTAATTATCGATATCCTAATTATCGATATCCTAATTATCGATATCCTAATTATCGATATCCTAATTATCGATATCCTAAGTATAGATATCCGTTATCCTAATTATCGATATCCTAATTATCGATATCCATTATCGATATCCTAATTATCGATATCCTAATTATCGCTATCCTAATTATCCTAATTATCGATATCCTAATTATCGATATCCTAACAAACGTTATCCTAACAAACGTTATCCTAATTATCGTAATCCTAATTATCGTCCAATAAAAATATATATATATAAATATATAAATAATAAATTTAAAATGCTCTTGCTAGCCGCTTTGCGATTCAAAATCAAATGGAAAAAAACCAAAAGTATCGATATAATGTAACATCATATCATTATTCGGTTCAGAGTATGGATCATAAAAATAATATGGAGGTGTAACACCTTCCGTATCTCTTACAACTTCGTTACAAACTAAAGAACCGTCTTCAATAAAGCATTGTTGACCTTCAAATAAGTAGTCCTGGTTTATTAAACTATTTTCCTGCTGAGGGATAAACGAGACAATCGAAGGTCTTTGTTCTTCAATAGGTTGTTTTCCACCTTCTTTTACATCTTTTGCATCTTTTGCATCTTTTACATATCCTCTTACACTTTCTTCTACATCTTCTTTTACACTTTCGTTTACACTTTCTTCTACCTTCACATCTTCTTTTACATATTCTTTTACATATTCTTTAAAACCTTCTTCAGGGTCAATAGGAACCGGTCCTATGTTTGAAGATATTCCCGTTAAATTTATGAAAGGATCATGTGGTTTCTTAATGTTGGGAGCATATGAATAAGAAGGGAATTTTTTTTTATGAAGTTTCTTTACATGATGAGCAATTTTTTCAAACGGTTCTTTTTCAATACTTGTAGCATTATTCCAAAATTTAGAAGCAGTACTAGTAATTTCTCTCATACGATGTTTACGAGGAATATTTTTTGATGTTGTAATTAATTTATTGAAATTTTTTTTGAAAACCATAAATTTATTTAAAGGTCGTTTAATTTTTTTATTGTCTGCCTTTGAAAAAGATGATGAAATTAAATCATCAATTATTTCATTTGCTGTTACGATCGGATTATATATTTCATTTCTAGAAATACCAAAAAGTGCATTTTCTATGGTTTCAATATTAGAAGATTGAATTTCAGTTGGTTGCATTTCAGTTGGTTGAATTTCAGTTGGTTGAATTTCAGTTGGTTGGTTTATTTTTTGAACATGTATTTGATTAGAAATATCAAAAGGAATATTATTAAACATTGAGATGGAAGTTTGTTGATTATCTTTTGTTTGTATGGAAATATTATTGAGTGTATTATTAATGAATTCAAAGGGAACACCGTTCATGTTCATATTTTGAAATCGTCTTTTTTTTCCTGTATTCGAATTTTGAACGTGGTTCTTTTATACGTATTACACACTGTATACTGTATAAATAAATAGGATATCAGTATTTATATAAGATTTATATATTATTGTTTAGTGTGATATTCATAATAAATATATATACACATATATACTTGTATACATTGTAAGTATCACTATATTATATTTTTTATTCTATATACATAATTATACGACCTCTAAGATAATCGGACAAAAAATTAAAGTATATTATATATTTTAAAATATTTTAAAATGTTTATCAAAATGTGTTATTTAAGCTGTATCGATATGCATACTAAAGATAGTTTAAGCTAGAAATGGATAAATATGAAAAAGATTATGTAAGTAGCATTTATGCTGCGCCAGCGCATAAAAGAGTCTAGAATCATAACATAGGCAATAATATAGGCATAGCGTAGGTATAAAGAGACAATCATTGTTTATCGTTATGAGGAACATACATATTACGTATTTGATTGAAACAATCGAGGAAAAAAAAAGGCAAGATTTTTTTTTTTTTTATTAAACAATTAATATTAACGTTAACATGAAAATTAGTAAAATAAGCAGGGGTAGATAATCAGGTAAATAAGCAGGTAAGTAAACAGGTAAATTAACAGGTTTATTACAAGATTATGCAAAGATTAAACACTAAGGAATATTTGATAACTAAAAATTAGACCCTTGCGTTGCAAGTTAATTTAGCGAATTATTGTTATCTTTATCAATGAAATATTATATAAGGTATTACTCAGCGTGAATGTATTCCGGAGACAGTGCGTTTTTTTTCTTCTGTTCTTCAGAAATGGAAACCAATAAACATAATTAATAAATTATTGCCGATGGCTAAGAAAAAAAAAAACAAGACACAGTATTAGTAATGCTCATCTCACATGTCGATGATCAAAAACATTACTCATCACCTGTCACAACATTTATACATCAATACAATGATGTTTCTTGAATTACAGCGCAGAAACTAATATGTACGTAGATCAAGAAATAATAAATGTTGACTTTTATTGAGTAATAATTAACCTTTTGCTCCTTGGTTTTTATAATTTAATTGAGTTATAATAGTCTTTGTAAATCGGTAGTATATTTTTTCTATATTTTTTTCTATACTTTTTTCTACATTTGTTTATATCTTTTTTTTCTATTTTTTCTACGTAGAAAGCATCGGAAACTATCGACATTACTATTTCTCCTATTAGGCAAAGTATGTAAATCTCAAGAATTCTTTTGCAAATCTATTGAAATTTTTGTCCTCATTAAATAATTATTTAAATAATGATTATAGTATATAATATGTATATAATGAACTTTATTATTGGGTAATGATATATCGTACGATAATATGAATAATACGTACATGCCGGAGGTTAATATGTACGTACGTATACGTATAATATTTTTTGGATGACCAATAAAATCTCTGAAGCCTTTGATCCTTTCCTTTAATAATAATAATTTCAAAGTTGGTTTTGCGCCACTGTAAAAAAAAAAAAAGACAAGATCTATTTTATTGGTGTTTAAAAGTTGTTAATACTTAACAAATTCAATTGGAGAAACAAACAAATGCTAAATGTAACACTTATGATGAAATGTGTGTGATATACATACATACTTACGTACAGTACGTATAATCATAACATATCATTATATGTTATATTATGTATAGAATTATGAATTAATTCAATTAATCCATCTTAGGTCGTGAGAGGTTATACGTATAATTCTTGAATATAGAAACATTTGTTGGACAAAAACATTTGCATACACACGCGCATGATATTTTACCAAAAATCAATTCATCACAAATTGTCCAAAGTAAAAAATTTATTTCTCCTTTGTATCATTATGCGTAAAAAAAAAAATCAAACAAATCGTCATCATGAAGATTAAAGACTAATAAAGTGATATAATAACCATTAATAACCATTTGATACCCATTTCAAGACTTGAAATTGTCAGGTTCCAGGAAAAGAACCTTCATCAAAAAGTCGTCTTGGGTAACCCAAGTTAATGTTGACACCGTAGGTTGTACGTATAAAGAAATTTAATCCTATTATAGGTTGAGAAACCTTAACCAAAATATAATTATTATATACATTCAGGATATGTCCAGCAAGTGTCAAAAAAAAAACAAAAAAAAAACACATACATTACATAGCATATCGACGATTTACAAAATAACGATAATGCTCCGAGCGTGACGTAACTCCAAAAGCATTATTGTTACTGAATATTACTGAATTAGTTTAGTGTTTGTGTTTGATTAAAAGGTGGTATAAGACCTCGTGCATGTTACAATACATGAAAGATACATGAACAGATACATGAACAGATACATGACCAATACATACACAGAAGCAATTTGGCATTAACTTTTGATATCAAAAGTAAATGCCGAATTATTTTGAGCCAAAATCACATTGGTTTTTTTACGTCATGCATATTGCGTGATTTCAAATAAGGGAAAGATCTTAACTTCATACCGATACAGTAATAAAAGTAAAGTAATTAATTTTATATATACCATTCATATTTGAGTCTCATCTTTATATTTGCTTACAAGAGGCGTCATAATATTGGTTCTCATGACTTAAAGTTACTGCTGAAGATACATAAATCTACATAAAATATGTATATACGTATTACACATTGATCTTTCATTCATCATTGATCTTTCATTCATTCGTAACCATTAACGTTAACATTAAAATTTGGGATTTACTCAAACACATGATGATAAAACCATTCCAAGGTATATAGAAATTATACTATTATCTATGATAATAAATCATGCAAGAAAAAAGAATTTTATTGTTAAAGCATAAAAGGTAATTTGAATAAATAAAATTTTTTTTTTTTTACGCCATACCTGATCCTGAATTGATTCGATTTCATTGGTTGTTTATGGCTAGCATCACGTGCACTTGGACTAATACTTACCGTAGATTAGAAGATGCTGCCCTGCCATTCCTTTACGTGTATAATGGTTAACATTACATCATTACATTTGAAAAGAAACTATATTTCATATGCATCAATTTCTGATTTGTTTTGTTTTTATTATAAAACACTTGTGACTTTCAATTGAGACGTTCATTAAAATTTACGAATAATGATCAATGTCTTTTTTTTTTTTTTTTGAACGTCTCCTTCTTTTTAACATTACCAATAGTTTGTACAGTTGAATGAAAAAATTTTAAATGTTATGTTGTAAAGAATAAAATAATTTTATAAAATAATTTTATAAAATAATTTCGTAAAATCATACTAATAAGAATAATTGTTCATATATTCGGTGGAAAATACCATGAAACATTATTAACATAATCATCGACATCAGTAACATTTGTGACATTTGTAACATTTGTAACGTTTGTAACGTTTGTAACATTAGTAGGGATATAGTATTGTATTTCCTCATCATTAGTTATTCCATTAGGTATCCCAGTTATTCCATTAGGTATCTCAGTTATTCCATTAGGTATCCCAGTTATTCCAGTAGCTATTCCAGTAGCTATCTCATTTGCTACCACATTGGCATCTATAAATTGATTTTGACCATAGCCCATTGTTGATTGCATTGATTGCATTGATGATATATAATAAAATGGAGTAGGTTGTGATGTGACAAGTTCATCTAATCGAGAAAAATCATCCTGAAATTCTTGTGATTGAGATTTTTTCCTTCGTTGATTAGAAGGAGAATATTGTTTCCATATAGCTCTATCTCTTCTTGGTTTATATTTATATTCAGGATTTTGACATTTATGTAAGATTGCAACTTTTTCTGCTAATTCTTTATACTGACTTTTTTCATCAGATGTAATTAAATCTTTCCATATAATACCAATATATTTTGAAAATATTCGTTCATTATAATTCATTAATTTAATTGTATTGGCTTTTTGATCATGAGCTACTTTACGAAAAATTATAAATTTATTACATGGTCTTTTGGTTCTACCATCAGCTGCTTTTGATGAATTTCCATTAAAAAATTGTTCTGCTGTACATGGTGGTGGGAAAAGATTTAATAAATTCTTTACGCGTTTAGCTTCTGTAAGGTCTTTATTCATATCAAGTTTTTTATCAAGTTTTTTATCAAGTTTTTTATCAAGTTTTTTATCAAGTTTTTTATCAAGTTTTTTATCAAGTTTATCAGGTTTATCAGATATATCAAGTGTTTCATTTTCACATTCACTTCCAGGTGGAGTAAGAATAGGTTCATCAATTGTAGGTGTAGTAATAGTTTTTGTTGTTAAATTTTTAAAATTATTGGAAATGTTTCTTGATGATTCATTATCATAATCACTAATTACAGGTGAGGTCACACATGAAAACGTAGAATTATTCAAGTTGTTATTATTTAAAGGTTGTTGAGGACAAAGCGAAGTAGAAATGTTCTCAACATATCTTTCTGATGAAAGTTCTACAAATGGACGCACAGACATTTTGTTGGTATAATGGACTTTGTTTGAAAAAAAAACTTTTTCAAAAAAAAAGTAAAAAATTATTGAAAATAAGTTTGCCTTATATACTTTAGTCAGATTAAAATTGTATAATGATGTACATATATACAAATATGCGTTATATGCCTAAATAAAACAAAAAGATAGGGAAATTTTAACAATGTTAAAAGTCAGATGAGGATTATCTTGGGAATTTGAAGCAAAACTATTAGAAAATTCCAGCAGAATAAGTCGACGGAATGGATCGCATCTTCATCTGAATTGTATGTAATATTTCTCCGTACCGGACTAGAATTTGCGTCACATACATAAATACTAGTACTATTTTATCTCGAAATTTCTTTACATGTCATAATTTAGATTTTATTGTTTGAACCCTACCCTAAAATGTTTCACCAATGAACATTTAAACTAGGAATTATTATGTACATCTCTTGGACTATTTTTAAATTATAAACCGCCGAATTCCCTAATATTTTTTCGTTTTCAAATAACGCGAAAACCATTTAGGTTCAGTGTACTACATTAACATGAATTACTAATATTGATAAGCTCTTGACGAAATTTGTAACATTTCTATTAGTTATTTTATTTGTTCATTATCTTCGCTATCTTGTTGACCTTTTATGTTCGTTCGTAATCACAATTTTAAATCCAGTTTTAAAATATATTATTTAAGAATACACGTCAAAAGAGGTGTTCTTTACGCATTTGGTCGATCAATGACAATTTCACAAAGTTACATAGTTTTATCATTTTTAATAGTTACATAATTATAATATTACATATAAAATTACAAAATTATAATTATGAGTTTTTTTTTTGTTCCTTTTTTTTTTTGATTGAATGATTGAGTAATAACGCAATAATGCAATAGATTAGATGTCTAAGCATCATACAACAATTCCGCATCAATAACGTCCAAAAAAGAAATGCCAATGTTGAAATCTTTTCCTATCTTTGAGTATGTAAACATGAGTTTCCGTTTAATGTCAAATAAAGGATAAATATTTATGGTATATGTATGCTTGGCGTTAGTAAAGAAAAAAAAATAGGGTCTTTTTTTTTCAATGCGAAGTAAAGGGTCCTCTTTCAAGTCACTACGTATTCAAATCTAAATACGAATTTAAATGT
Source organism: Cetraspora pellucida (assembly GCA_910591915.1). Lineage (NCBI taxonomy): Eukaryota > Fungi > Glomeromycota > Glomeromycetes > Diversisporales > Gigasporaceae > Cetraspora > Cetraspora pellucida. The sequence goes on along the minus strand of CAJVQA010001146.1, from coordinate 8,118 downwards.
AGCTTCAATGTAGTATAAATGTAATTTATTAGTAATTTAACTTACAGTATATATGTATATTTTATTTAATATAATGACTTATTATTTTTATATTTTTTTTTTAAAAAAAAAAGATAATATAAATACTTAAATAAAAAAAAGATAATATATATATATATATATATTCCAATTATGTATAATTGGACCGGAATTCGCGTATACATGATTATTACTATCACGTAAATCTTTAAATTATTTATATTTCTATATTAGGTTAGACATGTTTTTTATACCTTGGATATCACTTAAATGATTAAAAAAACATCACTTACATGATTTAGAATCTCAATTCATAACAGTTCATGATAAAATTAAAATAATCACAACTTTAAAGCATCACTATTCTATTTGTTTACACGACAATAAAGGTCAATCTTTTTTTTTTGCACATCATTAATGTACAAAGTAATATAATATTATATTGTTATTGAGTTCGATTGTAGAATTTGAAATATTTTCAAGCTAATAAAAATTACTTTTTAGAGTATAGTACAAAGAGAAAATTGAAAGTATTTTAAGAGAACATTATATAATTGGTTCTTGGATGTATGATATTTTGTTTTGAGATTACCTTATAACTCGATCTAATTCCTTTTTTGAATGAAAGCAGTAGGGCTGAACTATCAATTTCGTCATTCCAAAATTTAATGCACATCTGTGATAGAAATCGTAAGCACTATTACCAAATACACATAGAAAATCTATGTAATATCTAATAACATTGAAATATTTTTGAACCTAATCAGTTGAAAGTTCAGAATGAAATTTTAAAATAATCACTATAAAGTCGGAGATATAACGTTACAATAACCCCGGTTGTTGTATCCTTTTTTTTTCTTAACAAGAAGTAAATCATCTATCGTTCAACTAAATTCATGTTAATAATGTAATTTATATTATAATGTCACACAACACATATATATATTTAAAAAGTACCATCAAATGTATCAAATATATTAATGCTACTTGATATATTTTTTACTTTGTTTTAAATAACTGTTTAATTTTATGGTTTGTACGATATACAATATATATTACTTTGTCTTAATCAGGTGATAAACATAATATGACCTAAATTACTTTATCTAAAAAAAAAAGTCATGCCTGACCCCCAAAGTTCGTGAATGCTATTAACTTTGTATAATGCTTGACCTTCATCCTTTAGTACACGTCACTCTGGTTAAAACGACATTATAAAGAATCTTTCTATACCGACATTTTTTTTTCAAAATTTTAATATAAAATGTTGGTATAACTCACTGTATCGACATTTTGAAAATTTTCACCAATGTCTCAAAAATGTCGATATAACCAAAGTTACGTGTAATTATAATCCATACCGAAATAACGCACTGGGGTGTAGGTTAAAATTGTGGCTCGAATTAATCGTAATTCGGCCTAATTTAAGATTAATTTAAGCTTAATTCAGGCCAAAGTTTTAATCTACACCCCTCGGACGTTATTCCGATACGGTAAGTTTTTGTTATATAAATGTATATATATTTCTTATAAAGGTATTGATAAGGCGGTATTGATAAAGCAGTAAGAAATATATAAAGTTCGTTCTTTCCGTATTCCTTACATAAATTCTAACAAGGATTGATTAAAATCTGAAATAGTAAAATCGATTTCAAATAATTCGTAATTCGTCTCTTTTCGATATTTTTCGATATTTTTCGATACAATTAAACAGATTAATAAGCAAACTTGTAAATTTTATATGGTTACGTAAGATTCATTACCTAACAATAAATACTGCAAAATTTGTCCGTAATTTTATAATAAAATTGTCCCTGCAGCTTGAGTAAACTTTAGTTTACAAACTTTACGTTACTTGAACAACCTGGATAACTTTCTTGGCGTAATATCACAAACATTATTTACTATAACGAAAATAAACCGAAAATAACTTGTATTACTTCTAACTCAAACTTCATATCTCCCGTTGTGCAATACTACTAATCTATATCTAATCTTTTATCTTTCTAATCATACTAATATGTATTATAATAATTGTCGCGCAAAAAAAAAAAAAAAAAAATCGTGACAATCACGACTGACCCTCGCATAACAGTCTTGGGTACTAACAGTATTGTATATGTCTGTGTTTCATAATTTTCTATTGTAGATTCAAGCGTCCTTCCAAAAAGAAAAAAAGGCTGATTATGCAATTTATTAATTTATATATATGATGTAAGATTTTAAAATAATTGTAGTAATTGTAGTAACTGTTGTGACTGTGGTAAAATTGTGGTAATTAATTGTGGTAATTGTAGTAAATGTATGGTGACTAAATGTCTATTTATCTATTGTTAGTTTTTGTCATTTTTTTCTTATTCGAATCAGAATGATAATCAATACATTAAATACATGTCTAATATTGATATGTACATAAAATCAAATCATGTAACAAATCTATATTATTAAATTAAAAATTTATACATTATTATAATTCTTTAATCTATTTGTAATCGTTTTTATATTCATAATGAATTCCTGGAGATTTTACTCCGAAGGTTTTTAAGAGTACAGTTTATATTCAGTGATTGAGATTAAATATGCAAGGGATTAAAGGGATTGTTTATCACGTGAATTGCCAAAAATCGTTTATTCTTTGAATGCATGTCACATTATCCTTACCAGAAAAGGAAATTCAAATAGTCAAATAGAGAGACCAATAAGAAATCTTTCGGAGACCAAATCCGATATGAACGTACAATGATAAGATAGTGCATCAAAACAAGTTCCTTAATCTCTAGAATTTTTCCAGAATTGTTATTAATGTTACCATGTGTATAGTACAGTCTAATCTCCTTATTCCAAAATCGAAACACTCATTATAACTCCGTAAAAAAATTTAGTATTCTAGAGTATGCTAAGAAGAATTGTGTTGTGAAACTATTAAGTCATTAGATGACGGAAAAAAAGTCATTTAATACGTAACCATGTTTAGTTTTATAAAGAATAATGTTACATGAAACTAATAATTTTAATATTTTCCGTGTCATGCTACGTACGTATGTTGTTATCAGTTATGATAATTATATTGTGTGATATTATTAGTTAACGAATATTGTTTTCCAAATATGTTTACCAACTTAGTCTAGAACATTTGGATTGAACATTCTGAACATTCTTCATGGAAAATGTATAATTTAATAAATGAAACATAATGATAGTATGACAATAATGGTTTTAACTGATCTCATCAATAATAATTTACATCAATAATAATTTAAACTTTTTAAGACGTTTATTAACACTTTAATAATATAACAATATATTTACTTTAATATAACTTTTTAATATAACTTTTGATACGTATAATACTTTAATACATATACCACTTTAATACATAACTAATTTTCACCCTAGGTGATTTATTACAAGTAAGGTTAGGAGGTTAAATATATGTAAAATTTGTAGCTGAAAACTTTTGCTTAGAAGTCAAAGCATGTTTTTTTGTTACACGAGATCGTGATATTACCTAGTAATAGTCTTATATAAAAAAGTGAAGGAAGGAAGGTAACTTTCCAAATTTTTTTCCGTAATATAACGTGTAAAACAAGACTATTGTTATGGATATTCATTTGAAAAACGTTATTTATTATGGAATAATCCAATGTTCGATTAAAGAAATTCTATGTGCGTAACATGTAATATTGTCGATCATAATTATTAAATTTCCCTATCTCTATAAAAAAGAAATTTATTAACTTTTAGTAAATAATTTCCATAAATGCCTAATTCCGGTCAAAAAAACGTACTATTTTTTTTTTTTTTGTATTACAGAAGCAAAGAAAATTATTTGGAAACGCCAAAGGTTGTACAGAACCATCAACACCAGGTTAAATCCATTTTTTTTGTACCTATTTTTTCGGAGTTCACCTTCAGACTTTGTTTTAATTTTTGTTGTTCCTCTGTCAAATTTCCTTTCCGCATGACAATACAAAAAAAGAAATCTTACAGAGAAAATATTCAATAATGATGGAACATGTTAAGAAAAAAAAAATATAAATACTCCTCATATCCGACCTGTCTGAAAATCTTTGTAGTTTACAATTACCCAAAGAGTGCTATTATAAAGTAAAGGTTAAAGGCATATTCCTTTAATCACTCCCCATACACTATATTATTATTATTATTAGACATCCTCCACATATAGAACTGGCAACCCTTCGGATTGTTTGCCAAATACAAGATTTAATAATCTTTAATATAAACCATCATAACAAATTTTTTTTCCCTAACATTAATATTAAATTTTTCTTAATATTAATACTTCCCCCAAAGAAAAAATGGGTCCCACTCGTCATGTTGATACTAACATCGAACAAAAGGTTGACGAATTTGTCAAACAAGTTGACTTGGTGCAATTGTATTCGTTAACTGAAGGTATTGAACCTGTGTTGGCAAAAACTTCTGGAAAAAACAGTCCTGTTAGTAGACCGTCAAATTGCTTCTTCCAATTTAAAAAAGTTGTCTCTAAATATGCTGCTGAAAAGCTTATTCCGGGTCACAATGATCAAAATATACTTTCAAAAGCTCAATCGAGACTTTGGGCTTCGCTCTCCAATGATCAAAAACGCCCTTTTAAGAAACTTGCTGAGGAAGCCGTAAGAGCTCATAAGGAAATGTACCCTGATTATGAGTTCCATCCTCATAGAGACAAATCTGTCCTAAAAATTAAAATTAGTGGTTCAAATGGTGGACAATCTAGGAAGAAGAAGAATCCGTCGGAAAAACCAGATCAAAAAAATCAGAATCTTGTATTTAATCAAGATTCTACCTCAAATTTAAATCTCGAATCGAATAGGGGGGATTTCGATATCGTGACTAATCTTGCGGAGGATGTCAGTAGGCAAAATGCCTACAATAATAATAGCACAATTGCGCTTCCTATCATCGATGAATCTAACTCATGTATGGGGAGTCAGAGTCAAGATCAGATGATAGAATTTCAGGACCAACCATTTTTGTATATTGTTCATAGTCCTGATGGTTTAAGCGCACCTCAATATATTACTTCTCCAATCAGTCCTGCAATCTCTGATTGTTCTAGTAATATATTTAATATAATATCGAGTTCGGAATTTTCATCTCCTTATCCATCACCAAATTCCCAAATTGGAGAAACTTTTGATTTTCAATCCGTTCCTTCCATGACTACCGTGCCTACAATAGAACATGATTTACAAATGGTACCTAGCATGGATCAAGCGACAACTCCATTAACTTGGCAAGTACCTGTCGCTGATAATAATAATATGCTGGATAGCAATAATGGTTTGATGATAAATGTGAATAATATAATTCATAGTACATCTAATCCTAGTTCACCAGCATTATCTTTTTGCGAAAGCAATTTTAGCATACAAGCATCACCAAATCTAGAGAACATGGAAAATTCTTTTATGAACAATTATACAAATGATTTCCCATTTTGTTCAGAACTTATCTCAGACCCTAATATCATGGACCCTAATATCATGGATTATTTTGACCAAATAATTTGAGTCCTTTTTAAAACAATTTTTTCTTTATCATAAACATTTGGCATTAGAAAACAAAAGCATCAATTTAAAGTACATACATGTTAGTCGCTCAAAATTTGAATAAAAAATAAAGAAAGATCTTTAACAAGTCTAATAATTACTATCTATAGAGTATGTTACTATCTATAGAAGACAATCTATAGAGGACAATTTTTTTTTCTTTTTTTTTCTTTTTTCTTTTCTTTTTTTTTTTTTATCTTCTCTTCTTTTGTTCAGCATAATTGATTGTCTTTCGATTAGCTTTTTTTTCCAACCGATTTCCCCCAATAGCCTAACTCTATGCAATTTTTAAATCTGTTCTATGTAATTAATTATGTTATGATTTTTAAGTTAAAGGAGCTATGCAAAAAAGACATACAATAATATATATAAAGATCAATTATGTAAATATGTAAATATACGTATAAGCTATATAATAAAGATTTAGATTTTGATACTTCAATGTTTAAACTTTTTTGTGTTTAAAATGCTTATTGCATTACTTAAATTGGTGCATATTTATATATATATATATATATATATATATTTTTTTTTTTTTTTTTTTTTTTTTTTTTTACAAAAGTGTCCAGTAAGTATCACGTATACATGCTATTAAAATAATTATAGCTTTACTTTTTTTTGTAAAAAAAACCCCCCGTTTAGGTGATTTTGTGATGCATTCATATTCACATTCTTATCCAAATACTTCTTGAATTAGTCTGTGGAAAAATAATTAAATAAGACTTAATTTATGAAAAATTCTTTTAAAACCGAGAAATTTTAAAACTCACTATGTTCTGATAGAGAGAATTGAAAAAAATTAATAACTTTTGAATAAACATTTCTTTTATTTTTTGATTAAAAGTTAGAGGAATAAAGATTATAGTGTTAGAAGGAGAATTAAAAAGAAAGGTATTTGTTTATCGATCTATGTTTTTTTGGTTTTTTTTTTTCATCCAGTAAAGTATGGAACAAAAAAAAACCGTTTTTGGTGCCATTTTATTAAAAAATTTTCGATAAACTAAAATAGGGAAACACCTTATTTAACGTTAAGGTAGCACAATACATATTTCATATTAGCAATGATATATATATTTATTCTCCTGTTTTTGGAACATCCGAAAGGAAACTTCCGTGCATGCTAATGACGAGAAAGTTTGTAATGCTATCGAACGTGCGCAACGTTTCCTAACATCACTCACTCCTGAATACGTATTACCCGAAAAAGCAAAAATTTAATGCCTTTTTTTTTTTTCTTAAAAGACAAAATTGTATTTCATTCGCTTAACTTATCGCCGATAGTAAAAATTACTAATTACGACTTATCGTTATTGTACGTATAATTAAATTACGGTGCAATTTGAACACAACTCGCGGTAATACGGAATTTTGATAAATTAATTTTCCCTATTAATTATAATTTGTTCTCTTTGTAATAATTAAAATGTAAACCTTTTTTGACCATTTTTGTTTTTTTGCCTTTAAAGTTAATGAAATTAAATTAAATTATCCTAATTCGGTTTGGTAAACCTGATTTATATATAATTATATATATAATTTAAAAAAATGTTAAAGACGCTTCTCTTTCATCGGTATCTTTTGTTCATTATAATAAGTTTTAAAAAGTTATAAATAGATTTTTTTAAAATTTTCATCTCTACGTTGCATTGAAAACTAACTTCTTCACTACTAAGTAACACGGAGTTTGAATAAATTGACTAACTTCATTAGGAATGCAAGATTCTTGCGCCACTAAATGTTGTGAACACGTACATACGTTGTGCGCGTTCGTAAATTTTGATTCGAAGTTAAGATTAGAACAAATATCATAAGCAAGATTATCTCATTGGCGTTTTTTTTATTAGTTCTCAATATAAATAGGCTTAGACATCTATCGTGTCTTTTAACCTTTTTATTATAATCCGCATTAGACCAAACAATTCCCATCAAAACAATTAAAAGATTAATTATAAGATAGGCAACCTCTTTTTTTATAAAAGTCGATAAATTGTATATAAGTCATTATTGAACACTGTTTATTTATTTTCATTATTATTCCGCTGTACAAACGTTGTTGTATTTAAAACCGTATTATACTAATTAGGAAGTTCCCAACCACATATCTACATCACATGATTTCTCATAGACCAATATGCTTTAAGCTTTGAATGAAGATTTCTTGATAACTACCTGACCAAATTTGATGAATTTTTTTATTTTATTTTAATTCTACAAGTCTGTAGAGTTAAAATAAACCAAAAATTTTATCGAATTTAATCAATAAAACCGCTGCTTCGACGCTCATAAAAAATTTTCGAAACTTAATCAAAGTTTCTTGATAACTATTGAGCAAATCACGATGAAAATTTTTTTACAAATTTGTAAAATAAAAACAAAAAAATTTCATCGTGTTTGGCTTAATAGTTATTAAGAAATAATTATGCTCCTTAAAAAAATAATAATAATAATATGACAGGGTGAAACCTGAGTTGCGAAATAGTGAAATCCGCTTTGTAGATCGGGTTAGGGTGAAATTCGCGTTTTA
>CAJVQA010001145.1:0-27308 GCA_910591915.1 Cetraspora pellucida | reverse complement strand
TTTTTTTTTTTAAGGTGAAATCTTGCTTGTATCTTTATTAAGTAATTTATAAAATAGTAATATATGTGCAGTATATACATTTTTACTATTTGTACTAGTACAAATAAAAAAAGAAAATTATATGCAAGAATAAAAGCTTAGACAATTAAATAAATCTAATTTATCTGTGATTTAAACCTACTAGAGTGGTCAAAAACTCACTTAGATAATATCATTTATAGTTAAAATAAAGTTAGAAGTTGTGTAATACTTGACCCACAGAGTGGCTCAAGTACTAATTTTTCTAAAGGCATGTTCAACAAGTGGACAGGTTTTAGTATGTAAATGAAGTTGGTCAGGTTAACCACAGAAACAAGAATATATAAAATTCTGATAAGTATGTATATTATTTCTACAGTAGAAAGATGAAGTTTGTTGTATAATATGTATATATGTTATTTGTTATTGTTTTTTCCAATTTGAGAAATTAATACAGTAGGTTTTCTATAGTTGTTCATAGATTTGTTTGTTAATTTCAAGCAGAATATTAATCATAATTGTTGATGCTAGTTTGTATAGAACTTCTAGATTCTAAATAGTTTTAATTAGAGATAGTCATGAATTGTTGAGTTGTTCTGTTGATTTTTTTTGAATTGCTATAAATATAAGCAGTTGTAATTTCAGTAGCTTAAGTGTAGTTGATGCTTGAGGTTAAGATAAATTTAGTATGATATTTGACACAAAAACAAGTAATAATAGAAGTAAAAATAGAAGCTTGAAAGAAGTAAGTAATCTTATTAGATCTAAGGTTTTTCATTAAGCAAGTAGTAGATTGAACTTTGGAAGAAATTGGGTAGGTCTTGTCATTATTTTCATTTTCATAAAGAGTAATGCCAAAACTATTGAAAAAGTTTTAATAAAAATAATCAAGATCTGCTGTGTTAGGTTTTTGTTGACTTAAGATAAGCATTGTTGAATAATAATAAGTTAAGTAAAGATTTGATTAAAGACTTAGAAATTTTTTTAAGTTAGTAATATAATTATAGATAATTTTACAGGGGTAATAATTAAAGACAAGGGTTGTAGTATTGGAGTATTACTAGAATAGTACACAGATGTAGCTAATATAACTAAGTTCATAATATAACTCAGGTACCAAACACAAATAGAGTTTGAAGTACAGATTATTGTATAATATTAGTAAGAACTAAATATAGAAATAGAGAATTGTGTTCAATGAGATTCTATTAATAGATAGGTTACAGAATTTTTATATAAATTAATAAATTATAGATTGGGAAATGATCAAATAGTCACATGAAATCCATGTAAGAGAAAAAGGAAATAGGGTAAGGACAAAAGGTAGAAAAAAATTTTACAAGAGAATAAAAGATGAATTTAGCTGTAGTTTGGCCAATATTAGGTCAAAACTTTTTGTTTAGAGCTTGTTTTAATCAGGCAAATGTGCACTACAACTTTAATTAAGAGTATAAGGCAGGTTATGGCAGCAAAAACTGCAAGAATATAAAATTATTGAAACTGGAGGCCAAAGGCTATCAGTACAGTTTTCTCAATAGTTTAAACTCTAAAGATGTAATATTTTCAAAATATATATAAAATACAATGCTGAACAAGTTTACTTAAGATGCCAGGACAGGTTGTCTTATTAAAATAAATAGTTATAAGTATTTTTAAAGGAATGATTTTTTAGTTAATTTTTGTGCAATGGATTTGCAGAAAAAGTTCACTTTTTTTCTCTATTTTATAACTTATGCCTGAAAAGTCACAGACTTTATTATTTGAAAGTTTTGCAAGTGTATTAGAAATTTCTTCTTCAGAAAATTCTGCTAGTACTTCTTGTTACTATTCTGAATGAATATTTGTTTTAAGTTGATATTTATTGTTCCAAGAAGAGTTGTAAATTTGTTGATTAATTTGTTTATATGTTGTTTATTAGTTGAAATGTTGTTAGATATGTGTTTTAATTTCCTGTACTTCTGTAACAACATTATAATCTGTTTTAATGTTGTCAAACTTTACAGAATTTTTGTGATGATTTGATATATTGTTAATCATTGATTTTGGTTAAGACTAAAGTTTATCACATCTTTTGACTATATGTTCATTAATTTGTTGTTTAATTATTTTAATAGTTTCAATATTATATGCATGATAAAGTGTTTTCTACTTATCATTAGCATTTGAGATTTAGTTAGTTAGTAGGTCATGTCTGGTTAGTAAAGAAAGAATAGTAAGATTATCAGCATTATTCAGTTGTTAAATTATGTTATTAAGTTGTGTAGGTATAGGTGTTTGGTTTTGTAATGAGGCTTTAATTTGTCAAATTATATTTTCTAGCTTTTTAAGACTATAATGTAAAAAGAAAGCTTTGGCAGAATATATGTGTTGAAAGTTGTGCATTGTGACTTTTTTGTTAAGAATATGTTTAAGAGTAGCTGAGATAACACTGGTCTGGATTTTGTGCTATGTTGTTTTTAAGAATTCTGTTGTATTAACAGTTGTAGATGTATAGTTAGAACTAAGATTAGTAGCCATTTGATTAGCATATAATTGCCAAAGTTTTTCATTTATTTTTTTGTAAAAAAATATTCTTTTTCGAGTTTTGGTTGCAAAACATCATTTGTCAGAATGGGTATAAGGAAAGAACCAAGAAGATATTAGAATTTTATGATCACTATTTGTGTTAGTTTTGGAGTTATCAGTATTGTATAATGTAAGATAGCAGATTATTGAGTGGTTTGCCCAAATGTAATTAATTCGATTTTGAAATTGGCTACTTTGCTAAATATTGAATAGTAACTGAGTATGAGCAGCAAGGTCATACATGTTGTTATATTGAAGAAAGTATAATAATTTGTATTTGATAGAAGAATAATGTAAGCTATCATTAGAGACATTGAAGTCTTTCAGAATAATAGGTTGTAGGTTTGAACTTGTGGCTTGTTGGAACTATAAAATAACAGTATTTTGAACAGTTAATCTGAGTTGGGTATCTTTACAAGGTAGGTATACTGATATAATGCAGAATTTAAATTCATGTTTAAAGAAAAGGTTTAATAGCAATAGCATAGCCAGGAAGGTTATATATTTTGTAAATATGTAGTTTGAGCCAGTTATTTATCATAATTGCAGTACCAGTTTTGGGCTGTTGCTGCATGATCAGTAGTATGTAAAGTGTTTGGATTTTTGTAATTTTGTTATTATATTTGTGTTAACTATTTTAGTTTCAGTAATACTAACTATATTAAAATTATTTGTTAGACAGAAGTTCTCCTACATTTGTTGTTTAAAGTCTTCATTTTGGCCTTGAACATTGTGAGTACAGATTAATAACTCAAGAGGTTTAATAAAAAGAGTAAATTGTAAATTTTCATTTGTTAAGTTGGAGAGCTAAGATATAATTGTATATCCAGAAGAGAGAATATTGTTTGTGTTTACAGCTTTGAGGTATATAGGAGTTTTGCATTTGCTTTGTAGTTTAAATTTGGTATTAGTAGATGTATAATTAGCAGTTTGAGAATTAAATTGAGATTTAAGAGGTATATTAAAAAAATTGTTCATAGAAGAAATATAATAGTTTGGTAGAATAGTAAACTCATATGGTAGATAAATGTGAGCTTCTGTTTTGTCTATTTTTAGTGTTATCATTGAAGAGTTTAGTAAATATGTAGAGTTGATTTGTTGAAAATATTAAAAAAAGATTTTTATAGTAGGTTAGAGGTGTAGTAAAGGAAGATGATAGTATTGGAGAAATTTGCTATAGCAGGTATCCAAATCATAAAAGTTTAATGATATTATTAATGATTTGGGTTGTATATCTTCTGTAGAGTTGCTTGCTATTTTAAGCTTGGTTTTCATAGCTGTGAAGAGTGCCATAACCTGCCCTGTATGTTGGGTCTAGCTGTTATTATCTTGGTTCTCTGTATAACAACAAATAATCTTTTAAATACTAATTTAAATAAAATGTTTATAAATAATATTATAAAAGCAAAAGTTAATACTAGTTTATTGAGTTCTAAAATAAGAGTATAATTTTTTTTAATTAATAATTTTTGGCTAATTTAAGCTGATCATTTGAGTGTTTATAGTTTTTAATAACATGTCATGTCTATTAATAATAAGTTTAATTAACTGTTAAAAACTTAGAAACTTTTATTTTTTTATAATTATTTGCTTGTACAATTCAGATGCAAAGTAGTTCTGATTTGCTTCAATATAATATTTAATTTTATCAATAATATTAATACATTGTGATTGTGAATACAAGAATATATAATTAAGCTTTACCTTGGCTAATACATTGTGCAAATCTATTTTAATTAGAAATGCTTTTTTACAGTTATATTATTTTAATTGTGATTCAGTAATATGTTGTTTAAAAGTATTTGTAACTTTTTTAATTTTTTTTTAGTTTAAAATAACAATTGTATTAGTAAATATATAAACTAATCTTTATTTATTAATTTGTATATTTCTTATAATAGATATAAAAATATCTATTATTTTTTTATAAAGTTTACAAATTTAATTTCTAATAAATTTAAATTAGTTTTGTTTATGCTGATTTCATTTAATTTGTTAATTAGACTAAAAATAATAATTAATATTTTTAAATTTATTTGTTTACTGTTTTTATTATTAATTTTTATAAGTTTTTTTTAACTAATATTTTTAAATCCTTTTGGTTCTATAGCATTTTTGTAATTCTTATAAAGATTATCTATAAATTGCTTTTTACTTTTTCTTTTTTTCTTTTATTTATATGATTCAAATATAAAATACATGTTTTTTTTATTATTTTTAAAAGCATTAGTAGGTTTTATTGCATAACAGATTGAACATCTTAAGTAAGATAATTAACTTTTATTTTAAATTTGTAAAAAGAATTTTTTTATAAAAGATTTTTATTATAATATTAATCAATATAGTATCAATTAATATATTATTAATAAATAATAATTATTAACAATATATTACTATATTTATTATGCTGATAATAAATAATTTAAATTTTATATATAATTGATTTAAGTAGCTATACTTGGTTTATAGGTTTTTTTTTAGTAATACTTATATAATTATATATTTATTTTAAAAATATTTTAAATAATTAATATTAAGATTAATATTTTAGATCTTAAATATTTTTATAAAAGCTATAAATTATTAATATATATTATTTTTATTATTTTTTTTTTAAGATGACCTCTTTGGTCTTTTGACTTTTATTAATTACTTATTGGTATTGTGGTTTAATAAACCATTACAGGAAAGCATACAATTGGCTACATATATAACTTTTCTACATTACCTATTTAAGAAGTCTGTCTGAAGATTTCCTACTAATTGCTATATTTAACATTCTTGCTTGAGTGTTTTACTTTAAACTCTCTGAACCTGTAACCTGTGTAAACTCACTGGATCATACTCAAATACCTAGATTATTGTCTTAACCTTGGGACTAATTTATCCTTAAGATAAACTTCCAAGAGCCTTTTGTATCTATTTTTATAGCTAACCTAGATATTGCTATAGCAAAACCAACCCTTGCAATCAAAACTTAACCATTAAACTACTATGCTATTGTAGAGTTCACTCAGATCCTAGTATTTACTTTACAGCATAACCTAGTACTTTAGTATACCCCTGAATTTTATCAGACTCCTAATCCAGATGGCCTATATATGACTATGACCAGTCTATCAGTATATTAGATTAGCCTAATATCTTTTTTATTCAGTTAGTTCTGACAGCCTGATTGTTAGTATCTTCAAAACTTCCAATTTGAAGGTTCTTGCCTATTTGATTACTAAGACCTGGGTATCCATTTCTCTAAGCTAGCCTTTACAGTAGTGCCATCAAAGATCCAGCTACCTCTTTACTTGGGTCTTCTCAAATGAACTTCTTGTTACTTAAATTCAATAGATTTACATAACTATAGGAACTTATCTAGTGTTTGCACCACCTAATTGCTAGTTTGCATTTTTTTATATATCTTCAGACCTTGTTTCAAAGATCTTTCTCAGTATCATCAACAAAATTTTCCCATCATGTGACAGATCTACTAATTAAATTGCAGTACTATATTTGTAAGAAATCTTGCATTTGGTATTTTAACAAGAATATACTTATTATTTATACTATGCAAATTTGTTGTGATTTTATTTTTATTTAATAGGATCATTAATTAAAATACAAAAATAACTTGTGCTTAAAGACTCTGAAAGAGTAAAAAATATAAGTATATGCTTTTATTTATAACAGTTTTATTTTATTTATTTATTATTTATTTATTTATTAAAAACTTTATATTTATAATAGAATTTATAAAGAATTAAGCTAAATATATGTAGCAACTTTATTTTATGTCATATTATTTTATCTTATTGAATGAGAAGGTAAAATAATATGAGTATGCTTTATTAACTAAATTGAATCTACCTTATAAACTGTATTTAAACTGAACTTGGAAACTAGTTGTTCAAAAAGCATATATTGTGAGTATGATCCTTTTAAGTTAAAGATAATATTTTTCTATTTCTATATTTTTTTATTTCTTTAATCATTCTTCTAATCTGATCAAAATTTTTCTTATGCTTCTGACCATAGTGCATTCTTGACTGTCTTTTGTTCTTTAAGAAGCCTCAATGCTTTCATCATTAATGCTATTAACTCATTATAAATAGCATTAATATTTTTATTTGCATTATCATTGCTGTTGATATTGCCATGCAAAATAACTAATTCTGGTTTCATTTCGACAGGATCTTGGTCTTTTATTAAAAATATAAGTTGCTAAGTTTTTTTTATATAATCAAAAAATTTACTAGTAACTAGCTCTTTTTGTTGCACTAAGTGTTTACAAATGCTAAACTACCTGGTTAGATAATATAAATATCCACATGTCTATTAGTTTATATTTGTTATATATGCTTCATTAATAGTGTGTATTAATAATGTTTTTCATTATGATTTAAACTATTTTAGCCATTTAGGTTTTTTTTTTAATCAATATTTGCTATAGTTTTCATGTTTAATGAGTTATTATCTTGGATATTATAATATAGATTACCAAGTTAAGGCATAGCCAAAAGAACTTATAGAGAAAATCTCTTTTTATTACTTTCCAATGTCCTTCTACAAATATAGTAGTTTTTAGAACTGATATTTTATTCTTATAGGTAAATCTTGTCTATAATAGCCACTACTAATTGCTATACTATTTATACCACAAATAAGACCAAAAAGAAATTAATAAATTTTCTTTACAAAAAATATATGCCTTCTGAATTGCATTTTTTCATATTAATGTTCTATTAATAAATTGATCATCACATATGAGGATTAATGGAAATTGATAAAAATGCTTTTCTATCATCTTCTAAATTGTTTTCTAATATTGTTTGGTGCAAAACTTAGATAATTGTATGATACCTTTAAATAAAAACTAAGTTCTGAATTCAGATAATAGATTGAATATAAAGCTTCTAGTTTCTCTATTACTTGCTAATCAAGACATCATAGCTCTTTTAATATGCTACTTACATAGTTGGATTTTAATATTATGCCAAGTAAAGCATGCAGCATTAATCTGAGCAAAGTTCTTATTTGTTAGTAAAAATTTTGATTGAATTTCTTCTTCACATAGCTTGGTAAGAAAGGTCTAGATAACTGCAATATATATTCCTTCATTGCATCTTTTATTATTTTTCAGAAACAAATAAGATAATAAAAATCCTGTACTATTTACCTCAGCCTGAAAACAATAGAGCTCTATTTCGAAATTGTTAGTATTATCTAAAATTAAATATTATAAGGTTCAAGTAAAAATTATAATATTTAATTATAGATGTAAATTTTAGTAATACTAGCTTAGTAGTGTAAATGCAGTATTGTAATTGATCTTAATTATAATTAATTATAGTATTTTTTGCTATAATTCATTATAATTATAATTAATTACAGCATTGTATTAATATCTATATACTACATATAGCTAATTATAATATAAAATTTTGGTATATAAAATATTTTACTTACAAGTTGCATCAATGCTACATTCATAAATATTAATATTAGTCTTTAACAAACAATCATGAAGTTCTGTTATAATTGCTAAAACATGAATGGGTTGTGTTTCTTCTAAGATGATTTTATATTGTTCTTCATTAAGCCATTGTATAGCTAACTTAAATGCATCATCTTGATGCTGATATCTATTTTTTCCTAGCTCTGTCTACCAAAAATAGATTTGCTTTTGTCTAATAAGTATACTTAAATCATTATTAACAAGTTATAAATTTATTTCTTATGATAGCAGGTTAATGTTTTTTTTAATGAATTCTTTAACACTTTGGGGTACTGCTACATCTTTTGATAGTGCATGTATTAACTTATGTTTTAATACTAATTTTACTGTATTAGTTAATAGATTAGTAATAATTTTAACAACATTATTGCAATCAAATTGATCTATTAATAATTTATTACAATGTTTCAAAAAATCTTCATGCTTTCTTAATTTAGCTGCCAAAATATTTAATTGTGAGTAATAATACCAATATGTCATTGTGAATTTTTCTACATACATATAATGATAACTTTTGGACAAATTTTGTTAAGTATAAGGTTTAATAGTATTTATAAATTTTCAAAATAGCAGATATGGATGTTATTTCAAATTTTAGCCTAAATTAAGCTTAATTCAGACCAAAATTTAAAATAAAGCCTATTTCTGTTATTCAAGGATTTAAGATAAGTATGCAAAAATAATACATACATCTATGAGAATTTGTCTACACTTTTAATTAATTTAACCAATTTATTTACAACTTCTTTTTCTAACCCATCAAACATTGATACATCTACCCCATATTGAAATTGGAATGGCAACATATTTTCTGAATCATCATTAGATTGCATCAAATATATATTTAAAAGCTGTGCAAAATGATTATAAAGGTTTGTTGAATTTATTATTTCTAGATCATTGTTTTCTTGATTTTTATTTTTATCATTTTCAGGTTCTTGATCTTTATTTTTCTGATCTTCATTTTCATTAATTTCTAACTGTCTTTTTTTGATATTTTTTGAAGGTTTAAATTTTCTAATATAGTAGTTATTACATGTTTGAAATTGTTTCATTTTGTCAGTTGTTCTGATTCTTATAAATTCACTAATAGGCGTCTTTTTTCTATAGTTAGTATATGCAGAACAAGAAGTTTCTATTGTAATAAATTATAATGTTAAGACAGATTGTATTGAATTGAATTTTTATTGTTAAAATTTATAATTTTTAGTTTATTTTTTTTGTTTAAAAATGAACAAGCAAATAGTAAGTATATGTTTTATTTTATTAAATGTTGAATTTCAAACATTGAATTTCTTTATTAATGTGACTTCTTTTGGTTTATATACTTTAGTACTATTATTTGTGTTTATTACTTTACAATTGTAAGAATAGCTATAATTAGAATAATAAAATAGTCATAATGGTTTATAGTGACAAGATGAATATAACAAATTGCAACTAGAAGATCATAATCAATGATATTACTATTACATGTGACAATAAAAATATCCTGATCTACTATGTATTAGTGGCAACTTCATTTCTGCTTATACACTTACAGATTAGGACATTTTTACTAAATACTATATTATAATCTTGATATAGTGATTAGGAATTTAACCAATTTATATTTATTTATTTAATAGTAGCTAATATAACAATGCATTTATTTAGTAGTTAATTAACATGGCATTTTCAGCATTTATTCAAGTTAAATTTAATGTAACATTTATTCAAACATAAGTAACTTAATGTGATATTTATCATTATACCTAATATGGAATTTGATTAAATTAAATAATTTAATGTGGCATTCAAGTATTAATTCAAATATAACATGCCAATCTAACTTTGTGAGTAATATAATATAGTATTTATTTATTAAGCATAGTTTATTTGACAAAATCTAATGCAACACTTAATTAATTTAGCTATGACATTTATTCAAACATAAGTATACTAATACAGTATAATAACTATAGCATTTATTAATTATACCTAATATGGAATTTGATTAAATCAAATAAATCTTAACTACTACAATTTACCACTTCTTCCTCATGGTCAAACTATTCAAACTCTAATCCAACATATTGACAAATATAACAATAACAAAACTGTATTTAGTATTATATTTTCTGTCAATTCATCTTATAATGAAACCCACATATATCTTTCTAATGACACTCTTTTATCAGATTATATTATTATTGTTCTACATCTTCTTTCTTTATTTTATAACCTACCTCTCAGATCTAACTTTTTTAATTCTACTCCTATTATATCTGACCTTTTTCTTAACAATTATTCTTCAACTCTTTCTAATTGCAATTCTCTTCCACTTTTACCTAATTCAACCTCACATCATCTCTATCTTAACATTGCTACACATAATATTAAAGGCTTTAATGAACTTATCAAAAAAAAAGCCTAGCAAGATTATTGTCTTAACCATAAAATATCTATTACAAGCATTATAGCAACCAAAATTTCTGACAAAACTAACCTTTTCTTTTGCAATAATAACTTTTTTATCTATTATTGATCTAACTCTCCTACTTTTATCGAAGACACTGCTACTATGATTTGCAATCATTTTAAACCTCATATTCACAGTATTTATACCCATTTTAAAGATGCTATAGCACTTGATATTTTCTTCCAAAGTAATATCAAACTCCACATCAAGTCAGTGTACTTGTTATCAACTAACATCTCTACTCATAATCAAACTAAAAACACTGTTATTAACTAGATTCAACAAGTCTCTTAACTTTATATCTACTCTATTATTCTTGATAATTTTAATATATAAGATAATACTCACAGTTTTTCTTCTAAATACAAACTTATTAACTTTTTTAACAACACCAATATATATGATATTGGGGCTCATCTTAACAACAAACACTCTACCTGGTCTAACAATACTAGCAGTAGTCATATTGACTACATTTGGACTAACCAATTTAATATACAATTTTCTTTTTCTTACAGTCTTGATAACAGCCAAACCTCAACCTTCAGTGACCATCTAATTCTTTCTTCCACATGGACATTCCTACATGCCTATAGCAAACTCTTACATAAACATATTGGTATTAGTTGCCATATCTTTAATTACAAGGCTATGTCTACAGAGAACTGGGAATTCTTTGCAGATACCTTATCTCAACAACTCTTATTACACAAAACTCCTACCAATAGTGCAACTGATAAAGCATTGAAACAACTTGGTACAAAATTTAAAGCTCTATTATTTACTCTGCTACTTATACTATCCCTAATAAAGTTTCTTGTAAATGTAGCTACAACCACCAATATTCACCTCACAGTACTCTATTATATCTATTACTTAAAAAACTCAGTTATACTATTAAACTTATTAAAAAACTTACCCAACATTTTGACATCTTCAACATCAATCAAAACATCTTCTATATAAAAAACAGTCACAATTTGACCTTCAACTACTTAACTTCACCAACCCATTTTGTACTCAATCATGGCTTCAACATGCTTACTCTATTTGGAAACAACTTTTTTATACTCATTATTTTGAAAACTTTCTTTTACTTTAACAACAAATTAATGAAGCCACTGACAAAAGATGTGTTACTCTTACAACACATCCTACTTAAGCCATTAACAGCATTCTTAACTGTTATCATCAACCTGTCTATTTCTCTAATATAAAAATGTCTAATGAGCTTATAACTGATCCACTACTTATTAAACAGCATGTTCAATCACATTTTCATGACTGGACTGCATTTAGACCTATTAATGAAACTCTTTTCAATACTTTTTGGCAACAATACTATCTCCTATTGCCTTATATCAATCCAACCTGATACCAATTTTTGAACTCTCCTATTACAAATTAAGAACTTTTTCAAACTCTCACTTAGCTTTCTAACAACAAAACCTGTAGTTCTACAGGTATTAGTTATGAAATGCTTAAACATATTAGCTTTGAATGCACTTCTGCTATTACTTGTCTTTTTAATCATTACCTTCTTGAAAACAGAATTCCTAAGCAATAGAAATATAGCAAAATTTATCTTATTCCCAAACATAACTCTTTTGATGATGACTTTAACCTTACTTGACCTATTAGTCTTGTTGAACATATTCACAAACTATATATCATAATTCTTACAAACAGACTAAGCTCTATATTTACTTTTAATCCTATTCTTTCACCTTTTAATGATGTTGCACTTCCTAACAATAGCACTTTAATCCCTATTCACATTCTTAATAATCTTATTGAAGATGCTACTTGCAATCATAAGAACATTTGGTTACTTTTACAAGATATAAGTAAAGCATATAACTCTGTCAACTTTACTCTTTTTAAATATTCACTCTCTCATTTGGCACTCTTTTCATCTATTATTAATATCCTTTTTGATCTTTTAACTGATCATCATAACCAAGTCATTACTAATCTTGGTCTTACTTCTTTATACTTTGTTCACAATGGCATTGACCAAGATAAAACCATTATCCTTTTATTATGGTGCATATATTATGATCTACTTATTTAATATATATATGCACAAGTGCCTGACTATACCTTACAATTCTCTTTGTTTATTAATTTTAAACTTCAAACACTCAACACTTTACAAAAACAATGCTCTGTTTTGGCATATATGAATAATACTCTTTGGGTTGCTTCATCACAAACTAAGCTTTTCAACATACTATTTATAGCTAAATCATTTTATGCTATAGCTAACATTCAAGTTAACCCCTCAAAATCTATCCTAGTTACCAATAATCCTCCACCTTACTATATCCCTATCTTCTACAATAATCATCTTCTTCTAGTACATTCTCCTAAACAACTCTTTAAATTTTTAGATTGCTGGTTCATTTTGGACAATAGGCAATCTAAACAAACAAATCTGTTTATTGCTAAATTCTCTCAACTTATTCAAATTGCTAAAACCTAATGTATTACTAACTCACATGCTTGTTACATTATTAATACAATCATCATTCTTATTTTTGAATATTATTTCCAAAACATTGTAGTTAGTTAGCCTATCTGCAATAAAATCTTTACTTAGCATATTAGCCTTGTTAAACTCAAAGCTAAACTTTGTCATACAATACCCTCTAGTACTCTTTTATATTTCCAAATTTACAACATCAAACACATCTGGGATATCTAACTACAACACTATATTTCTAACTTTCTTAAATGACTTAATAATCCTAACCTATTAGGCACATCAATTCACATCTGAATTTAACAGCTACAAAACAATCTTTGGTCTTCTACTAATATCTTCTTACATTCTAATCCTATTATTGATAGTTCTAACCATTTAACTACAAACTTTAAAATTATTCAGCTTATTAAACATATTGGCTAAATATTTTCTGCTAATCCAACTTATAACATTTTATTTACATTAAATGATGAAGCTATTTCTTCTGAATCTCTTCTTTTTATCATCCCAAATATTTTATTTTCAAAAAGCAACTTAGATATCACAAATTACTCTTTCTTGACCAACTTACTACATATAATAATTTATGCTTATTATACTGGAAACACATTTCTCCTAGATTAAATAAGCTTTCTAAAAGTGTTGTACTTTAATAGTTCACTACTCTTGAGAACATTATGACAAGCCATTCTCTTCAATGCACTCTATATGATCACTTTAACCTACCTTAAACAAACTAGTTTTCTTATTCCACTGGCCACTTTACTTCTAATACCAAACTCTGGTTACTTACTGTTCTCAATGACCAAATAATTATTGATAAGGCCAGAAGGCATAATACTTCTATAGGCCTTACCCTCATTATATATTGGCACTGTCATATCAGTCCCAGTTTTCAAACCTATATCCTACTCCTCTCTCAACTACTACATTATGCTCTAGATGTCATCTTAATTCTAATACAATTGCCAACAAATGCACTATTTTTATTTCTACAAACCTGGCACAAAACTATTCTGCTGTATTAATACTAACAAAACTCTTAACTTACATGCCAACTTTTTTAAAATTGCATACTCTGTAGCTATCTGACATCCTTTACATATTTCATCACCTCCTTCACTAATAATCTACTTACAACAATTACTTTACATCTTTCAGTCTAATCAACTTACTAATAGCTTACAGTCTATTGTTAATTTCAACTATAATCTAACCACTATTTCATTTTATACTAATGGTTCTGTTATCAAGCTTGGTACCTTCCAATGCTCTATAGGCATAGGTTGGATTCAAGTTAATAATTCTGCAACTATTTACTTATTTTAGATACAAGTTAGACTCTAACATGCTCTTTTAAAGCTAAAATCCTTGCTATTCTCTCAGCAATTATAACTGCTCCTAGAAACTGTTCTGTTCATATCTTTACAGACTCATAATTTGCTATTTCCAAATATCATAATATCTGCTTATTAGCATCCAAACTCTTCTATACTCATACTCCATACTTCTCTATTTGGCAAATTTTTATCAACTTCATTAATTCATACAACATTCAGCTTATTTTTCACAAAGTTACTGCACACCAAGATGATCCATTTAATAATCTTGCTGACCAACTTGCTTGTAGCTATCAAATACTACCCTTTTTAATATTTTTAACTAACAACCCTTACAATCCTGCCTATACTCCATTTATTGACTAATTTCTTATTGAAATTTCTATTCGATGCTCCATTTTTACTATCTGTCAAGCTTACATTATAACACTTTGAACATTCCAACATTGTTTCCAACAATGGTTCATTATTGCTTCTAATATTAACTGAGAAGCCACTTAGCTTTAAATTAATAATAATTAAAAGGTTTCCAATTTTGGCTACAGTTTTTATTTCTCTACTCTAAAAACCTTTCATATTAAAATTCTCTTGGATGAACTACCTGTTCCTCACATTCTTTACAAATGTAACTCCTCTTACTCTCTTCTCTGTCACCAATGCAACTAAACTAGTTCTTTATTACACTAGACTCTTTGTCCTTCTACCCAAACAATCTATCACTTAATCTCTAATTCTCTTAATTGCATCTTAAATGCTACTGCTCTTGACATGTCCCCCAACCTTGTTTCTAATTTACATCAAGAAATTTTCACACTTAATAGCTTTAAACTGCATAACTCCTTACACATGTCATCTCTTATCTCTACTTTATCTGGTCTAGTTCCTATTAACCTTATTTCTACTATTTATAATACTTTTATTTCATACTGTATAGCTATCTCTCTTTCTATTAAACTTCTCCTCCATTTAAACCAACAAATATACAAACAAATATAAATTCTATATTGCATTTCACATTCTGCACAGTCCCAAAACATACTTATTACAAATTTAACTCATAGTTTTTCTTTCAGTTTACCTCCTATCTCAGTATCACAAATTATTATTAAAAATAATCTTTGAACTATCTAATAGATTAAATATCATACTTCTCTTTTTTATATTATTACTAATACCCAAATCTAGATAAGCCTTGGTCACTCTTATAGATTTAGGTTGTAGATTATATGTTTGAGTTTTTATTCTTTATATATAATTTAAAAGCAAGCTTTTCTTTGTAAAAACTTCAATTAAATTTCAATAAAGTTAAAGGCATGGCCTTACTATTAATATTTAAAAAAAAATAATAAATAAATTAATATAAAATTCATTCAAGTTAAATAATTTATTTAAATATAATATAGCAATCTAATTGTATAAGTAATATAATGTAGTATTTATTTATTAAATATATTTTATTTTATTAATATGATACTTAGTTAATTTAGCTATAATGTAGTATTTTGTTTGATTATTAACATATATTTTAAGTCACATTAACCAGAATAGTTTGCCCAAATTAAGACATTAAATTTATAATCAATACCAAATTACATAATGTATACTTATATAACTATTTAATAAATTAGAGTTATAATTATAATAATAATATTTGATATTAAAAACAAAAAAACTACTAAATACAACATTTTGATCTTAAAGTATTTTTTTTAAAATTGCAATTCTTTAAATATCAATTTTTTAATATTAGTATGTATTTTATTTTTTATTATATTTTTTTAAAAAAAACTTTTTTTATACTATTGATAATAATTAATATTTTAACTTTATATATAAAGTGATATAATTGGATACTTAAATGAATGATTATATAATTAGAAAAATTTTGTTGGCAATACTGGGATATTTGTTCCAAAGAACAATATTATATAACTTACACAAATGCTTTATAACCTGTCAGTCATTCTGGTGTGATCATTATTACAGATATTCTAACTCAATCATTAGTAAAAGTTGTTATAATATGAATATTATATAGGTAATTATTCAAATTTTTATTGTCAATGGGATTTGAACACCCAATCTATCACTTAGAGAGTTGACAACCTAACCACTTTACTAGGTCACCACATCCTATTAATATATTATTACAAATTATAATAAATATCAAATCATATTAAAATAAAAAATATAAAATTAAAAATTATTAAATTTAAAATTAAACTTGTTTTATAATTCAAAAAAGTCTATATATAATTAAATTTTTATATAGTTAAATTTATTATACTTTCTTTTTTTAGTTTGAAATAGCAATCTTGCTTGCATATCTTTTATTAAGTAATATATAATTATATGTAATATATATAGTCTATCAATAAAAATACAACTAGTTACATATATAACTTTAGTTATTATCTAATTAAGGATTCTGCCTACAGATTACCTACTAGATGCCATATCTGAAACCTGTCTGTAAGTCTTCTATTTAAACTTTCTGATTTTCAATACTATTTTTGCATATATATACAATATTTATATTACCAATATAGTAACATTTGGGTTAGAGCTATCTAATTACTATTTATATCTAAGTACTATCTTATTGGATGTTACTAAGTATTCATAGTTCTTTAAATTTACTCTCAATGCAGACTTACTAAGTATAATATCAAGATTACCTTTTAGATTTATCCAATTTAGTCTATCTTATATTTACTAACTAGTTTTGATGCTAGAGGTATTTGAATTTTAGTAAGTCTATTTTTTTTCTATAGTTTTCTTTTATATTCACTATATTACCTACTAGTATGCTTTCTTTTCATTTCTAATATGTTCACTGCTTCTCTCACATCAAGCACTATCTCTTCATATTAAAAAACTTTTTTTAGAAACTTTCTTATATACTGATCTTTTATTCATATGGACTTAAGCCACAGAACTTTGCATATATTTATATGCTTCTGTAGTTTATTGAGTTTTTGTCTCTAACTAAAATTAAACTATTGACCTTGTCTGTAGAGAGAGGAGTGCCTAGACTACTAGGCTACAGAACCTCATTCCTTATTATACTTCTTTTACAAATTTATTTATTTTTTTTAACATATTTTTATCATTATATAAATATATTTGTATTAATTTTATATACATTGTAATGTATTTATTTAATTAACTAATTATAATATAAAACCTAAAAATAATTTATTATTATTATTTTTTTTAAGCAGTCATACTAGAATTTTATAAGATTTTTAAAATTACTTTTGTAATTATATAGATATATCTAACAATTAAGTCTAGTATCATCTAACTATTTTAATAGTATCTAAGTGCAACCTGCTGCACTACTTCAAGCAGAAGTAGTTTGCTTGTTTAACTATTTAAAGTTCATATAAAAGAGTCTTCTTCTTTTTATAACATGTTGTTAATCTATAGTTTTTCTTTAATTATAGCAATAACAGAAACTTCTCAACTATAGTATAATGACTATAACTTGACAGATTCTATATAAAGTCTACACAAGACTTAACAAATACAGAATAATTTAGAATTTTAAAGCAGAGGCAACAATAAATAGTATATAAAAATACTAAATATTGCATTCAGTTTATTCACTATAAAATGTATAAAGATACTTAACTTTCCTGAAAAGTTAAAAGTAATGCTTTTATAGATATTTAATATATATAAATTATTACAATAAAGACTACTCTATTGCTAATAAATACTATATATGATAATGTTAAGATATATAAAAACTAATAAATATAATAGATATAAAAAATAAAAAATATATAAAAAATATTATAGATATAATAGAAATAATAGAAATAATAGATCTAATAGAAATGTAATATCTATAATTTCTGTAAGATCTATAAGATCTGTAAGATCTGTAAAAAATGTAAGATTTTCAGCACAGTAATTTGAGCCAATCAGAATCAAGTTATATATATTAGAATTAGTGTTTTTATCAAAATCATTCTGATCTTGTGACCATGTGATTAGAATTAAATGATCTTGTACTTATTAGAACTGTTTTGATAAGCTAAATTTAATAGTAGTTGTTTCATTCAAATTGGTTTGGTACATCAAAAGTTATAGTCAAAAATATATGAAACTCTTAATGTTAACAATGCTTTAATATTATTTTTCTAATTTCTTTTTAATTTTTTTTCTTATTTGTTTCTTTTCTTCTTCTATTTCTTGTCAATTTATCTTTCTTTTTTGGTTTAAAATCTTTTTTTATTTATTTATTATTTCTTTTTTTTTTCTACTTATTAATTTTTTTAAATTTTATTCTTCAAACTTGTTTATAAAAAGTAATCCAAGTTATTCTTTTTATTGTATTTATAAATTGCTGTCTTGATTTTGTACTTAGGAGTTACCTAATCTGTTTTGTATTTTTTTTAAAATATTGCTTTTAATTAATACTTCTCTTATCTTTATCTTTTTTATTTCTACTTTACTAAAGAGTATTATATATAGTATATATAAAGTATATAAATTTTTTTTAGTCCTTTTTATACTTTATAATAATTACTTTTTGAATTTTTTTAAAAATTTATTAGTTTTTTACATAATGTCAAATGTGTTTGTGTTTCTTTTACTTTGTTTTAACATACTTGATATTCTGTTATTATATATATATCTGATCTTTTTTTGTTAAATTTCTTTAAGATCAAAAGTTTATTTATTATATATTTTATAAATACATTTTTTGTATTATTTTTTCTTATTATATAATGCACTTCTTTAGTTAACTTTAGTCTTTTCTAAAATTATGTTTAGTTATAGATTATAACTTCTGTTTTTTAGCTTTAAGTTTCTAATTGCTTTGTTTCTTTTTATTTTACTTTTAATTTAACATTTATTACCAATTTGCATGACAGTTTTATTAGAATTTCAGTTTATTTGTTTTTCTATTCTAAGCAGTATTTTATCTTTTTATAATTAACTTTTTTAATTTATATTATTCTTTTACTTACTGTTAGTTTTTTACAAAACTATTAGTTTTGTTATTTTACTTATTTCTGTTATAACTTTTTATTTTAACTAACTTTATCTGTATATTCTTTGTCTTAATAAGTTCTATAATCTTTATTATTGATATTATATTTTTTTGAAATCTTCTTTTTGTTTATTTGCTCTAAACCTCTATTAATATTTCTTATTGTAGTATTATTATTTATATATATCTTTATTTGTTTCTTTTTAATATTGTTAAAATTGTTATCTATATTGCTATTAGCTTTGTTACAGTTGATTTTAATTATTCTTTTAAACCTAGTAGTAGTTTTTTTTCTAACCACTTTTGTGCTTTATTTGTTTAAACACATCTTATATCTATGTTTTTAAATAGTGTTTTATTTTTAATTTTTATACTTATTGCATTATCTATATATATAGTATATTTGTTCTTGCTTTTTATTATATTTCTTTTTAGAATTTCTATTATTTCTTAATTAATATTTTTATTAATTTCTGTTGCTTACTTCTGACTCTTCTATTATTATAAGTTTTTTAAGCTTTTATTTTTTATTTAACTTATTTGTTTTTATTTTTTCTGTTATTTAATTTGTTATTATTTTGATTTTATTATTACTTTTCTTTATCAATATATCTGAAATTATATTGATTTTGCTATTTACTTTTATTCATTATTAGCAACTGTCTTTTATTTATTTTTCTTTTTTTATATATTATTAACTTAAAAATTCATCTTTTTTAGAGTTTTTAATAACTACTAATTATAGTATAAAGAGTATAACTTTATAGTTTTAATATAGTATCTAAAAAAAACTTAATAATAAAATTTTTATAATAATTTATATATAAGACTAAAAGACAAAAATAAATAGCATATGAACATACTAAGAGTTTCTAATTCAGTAAGTTTGTTGCTAATTAAAGATCAGCTTTGTGTAATAAACAGATGTCTTTTTATTAAAAAAATAGGTAAATTTAGTAAGTAATTTTGATTTAGTTTGGCTTATTCTAAATAGTTTATACTATTACTTTAATTATTTTAAAACTACAATATTTCACACTACTTCAGAAATAATTAGACAATTAGATTGAAATTTACTATTTTATATAAGTTAGATTTATTCTTTAATAACAGTTCTTTATAGTTACTTATAAAAAAACCCTTAATTCATAATTTGTAAAGTAGAAGAATTCACTTTATTACTTCTGCAAATATAATTTTATTTATACCTAATTTATTATTTATTTTAGATTCTAATATCCTATATATCTATTATCATAATTATAATAATTATAATACTTATATATAATATAAGCATTATAATTATTATTAGCATTATAAGCACTGTTAACTCAAGTATAATAAGAAACCTTTATAGCTATAAGAACATAACTTAAGATTGTATAGCAAAGATCTTATAACAAAATTAGCTATTTGTAGCTTATGTATTTTGGGTTTAACAATACTAAATATTGTATTTATTTTATTTAAATTGTATAAAAACATTTAGCTTTCTTAAAAAATAAAAAAATAATGCTTTTATAAATAATATATATATATAAATAATTACAATAAAAAATACTATATTATTAATAAATATTATATATAGTAGTATTAATATATAAAAACTAAATAATATAAAAATATATTATATATATTATAATATTATATATAAAAGATATTGTATATATAAAAAACTAAGAAATAATATATATTTAATATATTTGAGATCTATAAAATATATGAGATCAATGTTTTTATATTTTTTGTACTTTTTAGAACTTAGCTAATTTAATTATTTATATTTAAATTACATGTACTACAAGTAGTGCCTTATTAAAATTATTGTTTTATTTAATTTGATTTAGTAAATAAAAAATTATAACTAAAAATATAAAACTTTCAATATTTATTATATTTGCTAATTTTTGTTGCTAGTTTATTTTTTTGCTTTGCATTTTCTAGTATTCTATTAATATATTTTTTTTGCTTTTTAATTATTTTTTCTAACTGCTTACTATTTTGCATACTATATACTACTTATTTTTTTCTTTTTTTAATATATGTTTTTATTTTATTCTTATTACTTGGATATTATATTTGTTTGTTTTAAAGTGTCTTTTAACTTCTTTACTTTTTGACCTTTCAGATATCTTTAATTCTATTGCTTTAAACTATTCAGCTTTTTTTATTTTTGTTAATTAATTTTAATAGTTTTTAACTACTACTATATAATTAACTTTTTATATTAAGCAGTATATTAAACCTGCTTTACTTATTTTAGTTTTATTTCTTTTTTACAAATGTGTTTTCAAAAGGTCTTTTATTCTAACATTATATCTAAATGTTATCTATAAGTCATTTTTTATTCTTATATTTATTTTTAGTTTTTTTGTTTTTGATATTATTAAACAGACTAGATTATTTCTCTAGTATCTTTTGTTTTTAGATATTTTTTTTAATTTTTATATCTTCTGTTAAACTTACTCTTTGTAGCCTTGTATTATTTCTAGTTTTATTAGCTATCTAAAGTTGTTTGTTTAAACTTACTAATAAGCTATTTACTTGCTTTATTACTAACTTTTGATATAGTGTTTTATAACTAACAAGATTTTTATTTTCTACTATACAATTTTCTAATATTTTTACAAGTTACTTTTTTATTTTGTTAGACATATTATTAATTAATATATTTTACTTATTTTTTTTCTGACATCTTTGTTAATTATAACATATAATTTAATTTTAAAATTATTACCAAATTATTTATATATATAATCTAATTTATTGTTATCTTTTGTATCTAAGGTCTCTTATTATCTAACTTATTATACCTTTTAACTTTTTTTATATTAGTACTTTTTATATTCTATTGTTTAGCTATATTTCTAATAAGTAAACTATCTTATTTTTTTAGTCTTCTATTATCTTGTTTTTCTAAATACTATTTATTTTTTTAATTTTTATATTATTATTAGCAATTTTAATTTGATATTTATTTCTATATTATTTATCTTGAAAAACTCTTAAGTTATTCTAAGATCTCTAATAGTTGTCTTTTACTATTTGTAATTTATGTCATATTATCTACATATATAATTACTGCTTGATAATATTTTATAATATTATTGTATTGTATTTTTTCTTTAGTTTCTTGTTTAACTATATAATTTAAATTTTTATTTTTTTGTACTTTTTTTAATAATGAGTTATAGAAGAGATGCTATATTAATAATAATATTACTTTACCTTAATATATTTTATTTTTTGTTATTATTTCTTCTATTAGACTATAGATTATAATTATTTTTAATTGTCTTTTATAAAAAAGATTTATATTATACTTAATTATCTTTTTGAATATTTTAACTCTCTGTAATACTTATTTAAAACTTTTAAGTAAAACTAAGTCAAATATTATTTTTATATCTTGCAAAAGTATTTATACTTCTTTGTTTTTCTTTTTTGGTTTATTTAATATTATATTTAAAATATATATTAATTACTTTATTGAATTCTCTAAGAATAGTAATCCTGATGTAGTAGTCAAGTTGTTATTCTCCAAGTGGCAGATCTAAGGTTTAAATTCTATCTATGATGAAATTTGAAAATTAATTTGTATTATAATAACTATGTCTTACTAATCAATTAGATTGAAGAGATGATCTGTAATCTTAGAGATACTATTTTGAATGAAAGTTTAGACATTTATGCAAAGTGTAATATTATATATATATAGAGAAATATTAGCTAACTAGTGCTATATAAGACTTTGGTATAAACCTATAATAAGATCATTAGGCACATAATATTAAGAAACTAAAGCACAGAAACCTATTTAAAAATTTTAAGTAAAGAGGTAACATGGACTTTCAATAATACTACTTGACCAATAAAAGCTTTAGAAGAAACAGCTAAAATAAATCAAATAATAATATGTGCAGAGCAGTACATACCAACCAGACTGCCAAAAATTACTAAAGAAAAAGAATTTTAGAGTATCATACTGAGCTATTTGGATTGTTAGTTTGAAAAGTCTTATAGGTTTCTTAAAAAAAACAGCTAAAATGAATCAAATAACAATATGTGTAAAAAAGCATATACCAACTAGACTGCTATAAATTACCAAAGAAAAAAGATTCTAGGATACTATATTGGGCTATTTGAATTAGTAGTTTAAGAAGTCTTATAGATTTCTTAAAAGAAACAGCTAGAATAAATCAAATAACAATATTTGTAAAGATGCATATACCAAATAGGCTACCAAAATTGCCAGAGAAAAAAGATCCTAGAATACTATATCAGACTATTTGAATTAGTAGTTTGGAACATCTCATAGGTTTAGAGTAAGATACAGAAGTTGAAAAAGAAGGTATTAAATTTCTAATGAAATTTACAAAAATTTTTTTTTTGGTATTACAGTGAGGTCTTACTTGTATCTTTATTGGTAGTTTAAAAATTAGTAGCTACATGGAATTGCTATGTACAAAAAGTAATTTTCTATATAAATGCTATAGCTAAAACCAACACTTGCAGTCAAGACTAAACTATTAAACTGCTAACTATATAGCTACTCTAAGTACAATAAAAGAAAAACTACATTTAAGAATAAAAGCTCAGACATATTTATCTGTAACCTAAACCTATTAGAGTGGTCATGACTTATCTAGATTTGTAAGTTTAGAATATGGTTATAAGAAATATTGTATTTGATCCAAAGTATAGTTCAGATGTTAATTTTACAGATAGCATAGCCAGTAGATGTGCAGGTATTAGAGTTGAAATGTAGTTGGTTAGGTAGCTCACATAGACAAAAATAAGTATAATTTTTGTGATTAAAGTTTCTTTTTTATTTTGATTTGATTGAAATAAGGGTCTGGCATAATGTAGTTTAAGTCCTTGTTGTTGTTTTCAGTTAGCAAAGTTTATACAATATGGTTTCTATATTTGTTCGTAAGAAAGTTTATTAACTTTAAGCAGAATAGCAATAATTGTTTGTGAGACTAGTTTGTATAAGATGTTAACGTTTTGTACAATTTCAATTAGAGATTCAGGGATAAGTCCTTTGAGTGTGATATCAAAATAGTGTTAATTGGTTTGAAAAAGTATAGAATAAAAAACATAATAGTTATTAATTTTATGAATAAGTTTTTCTTGTTGGTTTATAGATAAATTAAGATCTGTGTAATTAATGTATTTGGATATGCTGGTTTGAATAATATTGAAGATAAGTAATAGGTTTGAGCATGTACACCAATAAGTTGGTGAATTAGCAAGATTACAGTTAAAACAGTTAGTATTGTAAAATATATATAGGTAAGTTTTATGAAAGTGAAAGTAGGTAGAAAGTTTATTTAATAAGATTTTAATTTTAAAAGATTTAAGATAGTTAAGTTTAAAGTTAGTGACATTATAAGTTGGTTTTTGGTTATAGTTAAAAAATAACCAAGTTGATCTCTAATTAATTTAAGAAACAAAAACTTCCCATTCTGTGTTATATTTTTGAAAGGATCACATTGCTAGAATGTAGGCTTTGCAAATATTTTTGGTAAAGCTTTTAGTTGGATGTTCAATAAAATATTGATCCCAAAAAATTATATGATATGGATTATAAATACTTGTATAGTTAAAGTGTAATGTAGGTAATGAATTATGTTGTTTTGCTAGTGAGTCAGCTAAATTATTAAGAGTGTTATCAGAGTAGACTTGTACTTTGTAAAAGTTAATCTGATAGTTATAGGATTTAATAATATTAAGCAGAGTATGCCATATAGGCCATGAGCTGAATTTGAAGAGCTTGTTAAGATTTGAAAAAGTGATGTATATTTTTGAATATTTAGTAATTATAGACTGAGAATCAGTAAAGATATTGATTATTGAGTTGCAAGAGGTAATTGAAACAGCTAAAAGAATTGACATTAGTTTAGCTTTATAAGAAGATGGCCAGTAATGGATTTTAGCTGAGAATTTATGAATTATTTGGTTAGAATTATTAACTTGTACTCATCCAATACCCATTGTACATTGGTCTGTACTGATATCAATTACAGAGCCATCAGTATAGAAGTTAAATGTATTTTGTACTGTATTGGTAAGGGAATATTGTTTGAGTATATGTGTGGCTTCTCTTTGCTTAAAAATTTCTAA
This sequence comes from Cetraspora pellucida, assembly GCA_910591915.1. Lineage (NCBI taxonomy): Eukaryota > Fungi > Glomeromycota > Glomeromycetes > Diversisporales > Gigasporaceae > Cetraspora > Cetraspora pellucida. The sequence continues at coordinate 1,796 of CAJVQA010001145.1, read as the reverse complement.
TATAGAAGAGTCAGAGATATAGATAGTAGGGACAGAAGCTAGAGATAATAGATGTTTAATTGCAGTTGAATAAATCAGATTAATATAGTTTGTATTAAAGTTGAGAGTATTAGAAGAAACTCTTCCAAGAAATTGGGTAGAAATTATTAATAATATGTTAATTGTACAGCAATTTGCAACTCTATAAGAGTTGAGGTAGCAACCTGTACAAGCTAAGTATTAAATTAATGGAAGGGGGTAGTGAGTAGAGAGTTCTGTATTAATATTTGTTTTCCAATATGTAATAGAGATTTGGTTGTTATTTTTAAAATGTCTGTGAATTTTGCTAATAATAATAATATTATTATTGTATATTAGAAGTTAGGGTTTAAGTTTTTTAGAGATGTGTTGAGAATTGTAAGCAAAAGAGTTGTGTCCAGTTTGTTGATATTGTGAGAGTAGTGTTCTAGAGCTGTTATTAGTTGTTATGGTGTTTTCTAGACATGTAAACCAATATGACTTATATCTTTTGGGTAGCTGTACTAAGCAAGATGAAAAATGATTTCATTGAAGTAATGTAGTATTATCTGCAGTACAGAGTTGTTCAAGATACAAGATATTAAGTTTTCTAAGTTGTTTTTTGAAAGTAGTATATTGGGGATAGGAGGATATAATTGGTTTGAGTAATTGAAGGTTGTATTGTATAGTATTGGGCCAGGATACATTATTATTAGCTGTTAGAGACATATTAATATATATAAAGAGTTGAATAATTTTAAAGTTTAAAGTATATCTGTTAAGTCCATCAATATTAGGTTGAAGGTGTTGTAGTATGTTTGTAGTTGACCAGAGATTATTTTGTAATTGTTGTAGTCGAATGTGTTAAAAGTTTCTAGTAAATCAGAGTTGTTAATTTATAATATAAAGTTCAATATATAATGTTGAAGCTGAATATCTCAGATATTGTGTATATTATATAAGAATGGGTTAAACATGGTGCTGTTTAGGATTGAATGAGCTAGATGAGATTTATGTTTGGCTACAGTTAAATATTTGGCTAGAATTTTGTTGCATACAGAATAAAAAAGGACTATATTATGTATTCAGTATTCTAGAATAGGAATAATAACTGTGTTGATAATATAAATTATTTGTTTATCTATGATTTTTTTGATACTAGCAGTGTTTATGAATTGAAATGATTCTTCTTGAATTAGTTTAATTTGTGCAGTTTGTTTGTTGTTAAGTATAAACCAGTAGCTAAAAAATTTGAAAGGTTGGTTGGCTAAAATAGATATAAGTGAAAATTTACAAGAATAGAAATAATGTAATATAATAGTTAAACAGATATTCTTTGTAACTGCAAATATTAGATAACTATAGCATATTATATAAAACTAAGTCAGTATATATAAGACATAAAAATATTAAAAAAGTAACTCTTTCTGTAGATCACTTATACCAAAACTACAAAAAAACATTTAATTATTTCTCAATTTTTTACTAAGTAAACCTTATTTGGCCCTTTAAGTAAAGTTATTCAGCACATTTTTCTTCTCCTAGGCAGCTATGTTTTAAGTTCCAAAAACATCCGGCTGCTGAGAAAGTTTGAAAAACTAAAATTTTGGTTTTTGTTCATTTATACAAATTTTACTAATTAAACCTATCTTCTTACTTATTTAAAAGTTGTTCAGCTCATTAAGACGAATATTTTTATATATATTTTATCCAAAATAGACTAAAACTCATAGAGATACAAGCAAAAAGTAAAAACAAAAACTTGCTCTTTGCAGGTTTTTTCATTGGCATTTTAGGAA